>MU701399.1:63905-108682 GCA_026770625.1 Nicotiana glauca | reverse complement strand
CAATTTTAACTAATCCGATTAATTAAAGGGTAACTTATTCTTATTTCAATTATTAAACAACTTGGACATTAACAAACATGTTTATATCTATACTATCTAATAACCATATTGAAGTAAATTATTATTACTACAAAAAGCCTAATGATTCAGAGTGATAGAAATTTGCAGAATAGTACTACGTAAAATAACTTAAACACATTCAGTAAAAGAAAACAAGGAAAAAGCTAATTAAAATTTCAAAACTTCCATTCTTCACGTGTATTCATCTTTTAATTTAAACACAATCAGTCATGTACCTGATATTGGAAAAAATAGATGAATATAGGATTGATCAACACAGCAATAGAAACAACGCATCAACAGCGGTGGAAGCGAAAATAACCCGGTATCGGAGTTTTTAACAAAAAAAACCAGTAACTAAGAACTGAACTTCAGAATATAACTTTGCTAATAAAAATTGGAACTCTCTTTTCTTCTTCAATTCTTTTTTTTTTTCGTTTTTGTTTTCTCTTTTTTTTTTCGTTTTTGTTTTTTTCTTAACTATTGGTAATTCTCTTAATCTTTTATCTCTGTTGATTCTTGCTTCAGATATTTTTTACTCTCCAATCTCTCTCAATATTTTTCTCCCTTTTCTAAATTCTGATTCTCTTCCTATATATAAGTAAGACATCTTGCTCTCTTTAATTAAAAAAACCGACCACTATAAATAAAAAAAATAAAAGTAAGACTCCACTTTCTTAAACCTCACAATCCACTATTTTATTTTAATTAAACTTTAAATCCCACTACATTATGTTTTATTCTCCACTATGTTTATTTTATTAATACTTTAACTACCACTATATTATGTTTTGTCTTCCACACTAATTTTAACAATATTTAAATAACTAATGGACAAAATACTTTAATTCAAATAATTGTCTATATTTTAATGACCAAAATACCCCCAAAATTACTAAAATTTATTATTCTACCCTTATCAGCTATAACTAATTCATCTAAATTAAACAACAAAAATATAGCAATTTTAACCAATTTTTAACCAAATTTAAACAACATATTTAAATTAAATGAAGAACAACAAGATCAATCTGGAATTATTTTGAACATTCATAACAACTATTCTTCCAGATTCAACAACAACAAAAATCATAACAAACAAATATATTTTAATTACTAAATTCATATGTAACAAGATCACCAAAACACTCAAATTTCTAACTTATCTAAATTTTAACACAACAATAAATAGATTCGAATCACTAAAAACTTAATAATTAATTGAACTTTGAATTAAATCTAACAACATTATAATCAAGATAGAAGATTCAAGTGATTAACTACAATATTTCTATATTAAAACTTAAACAAAACAAATGATTAATGCATAAAAATGAAGAAATAACCAAGAACATGATAAACAAAAAGTAGGAAAATAATCAAATATATACTATTTTAGATCCGAAAATATACATATATACATATATATATAATCTGCCCGTATGCACATACATACATACAATATACATAAATGATATACATATATACATACATATAAACTTGTATATATATATATATATATATATATATATATATATATATATAAAATCTGCCCGGAATATATAAATATAGATATAAATCTGCCCGGAATATATATTTATAGATAATATACCCGTATATATATATATATATACGTAATATATACATAAAATGATATACATATATACATATATTCATATAAATCCGTATATATATATATATATATATATATATATATATATATATATAAATAATCTGCCCGGGATATACATATATATATATAATATACTATCCGGAATATACATATACATATAATATACGCGTATATATATATATATATATACATAATATATACATAATATATACATATATATACACCTATATACACGCTGAAAAAAATAAAGAGAAGGGGAGGGGATTAGCTGGACATATATATATATATATATACACACACGCCGGAAAAACAAAGAGAAGGGGGGGTTACCTGGACGGAGGAGTAGGCTCGTTTGGACGTAAGGGAGGCGGGGACGTCGGGGGAAGGGTGGTCGACGAGACTGGTTCTCGTCTGGTTGCTGCTGGCTGGCGAGCAACTGGAGGCGGGCATAAGCTGGCGGCTGTTTCGTCGAGCTGAAGATGGGCGGATATGGCTATTGATGGTGGTGGTCGTTTGGCTTGGATGGTTGCTTGGCTGATGTGTAGGTAGATGAAGCAGAAGCAGACGCAGCATGGGGTGGAGATGGAGGTGGAGGGCAGCCATGGATGGCGAGGCTGCTCGACGTCGCGAGGAAGAAGACGACGAAGTAGCAGGCGAAGAGGAAAGGCTGTTGGTCGGCGAGCTGGGGATGATGGTAGCCATGGTTGGTGCTGTGTGTGTGTGTGTGTTTGGTTGACGATGGGGAAGGGGTGGCTTGGAGAAGAAGAGAAGAGGGGGGTGGTGATTAGGTTTTTGATTTTTAGATAGTGAAAAATGAAAAATTAAATGGGGTTTGTTTGGTCAGATGGTGAGATGGATTGGGCTAGGGGGTTTTGGGTTGGGTAAGGGGTGTTTTGGGCCTAGTTTATTTAATTTGAAACATGGCCCAATCCGAATTTCCTTCTATTTTTGTTCTCTTTTCGTTTATTTGCTCCAAAATTAAACTTTAAAGATCCTAAATTAAATTAATAAAACTAAAATTAACTTAAAATATTAATCAACCCCTAATAATAATTATCACACAAAATTAAGCATTAATTAAAATAAAATCGCACAATTTGGATATTAAATGCTAAAAATGCAAAAAATACATATTTTTTGTGATTTTCTATTTTTGTAAAACAGACATAATTATTCTTAATTGTAAAATTGAATTTTATATACAAATGCAACATATTTTTATATTTTTATTTATTTAAACAAATAAATATGCACAGATAAATGCAAATAATACAAGAAAAATAACACAAAATTCACAATAATTGCAAGCAAACTAAAATTGTTTTATTTTGAATCTTTGGGAGTGTTTCTCTTATAGGGCAAAAATCACGTGCTCACATCGCTGACAGTGAAAAATGGCCCTCTGAGACTACCGCGGCCACACAAAATCAAGTGTGGACCGTGGTCTTCAACTTTTGGCTCCAAATTTGGTTCATTAAATCTGGTTACCGCTGAGGGCGGTAAATGCACTGCGGCAACGCTAAAGCTACCACTACTGCATAATTTCTTCGCGATCAGTGGTAGCTTGATAAGACCATAATTAACACTCTCTGATCTTTGCCACTACTGAGCGCGAAAAAAGGACCGTTGTAGCGGTAAATACACCGCTGCCGCACAAAAGCACCGCGGTCAACGGTGACTTGCAAGCCCTAAAAACACACTCTCTGAACTGTGCCACCGCTGAGCGCGAAAACAAGACTGCCTCAGCGGTGGGTCCTTCACGACCGTGTCTAGTTTTCCGTTGTAGTTCTCCTTTTGACTCAGCTTTGCACTTGTGCAGGTTTCACTCCTTTTTGAGCTGGTTTTGACTTCCTTGTCACTTTTTTTGACCAAACACTACAAACAAGCACAACCTATTAGCTTTCTGGATTACTTGTACACACTTTTAATCCAAAAGCAGAAAGGAGCATAAAATAGATTAGAATCCCTAGTTATAAACTCCCCCAAACTTAAGCTTTTGCTTGTCCTCAAGCAAACAAAGTAATTCCCACCTCCTCAAGATAAAAGAAAAGAAAATTCAGATGTCCTAAAGTGACCTCATCAAGCATCAATTGGGACTAACAATTGCCCTCAACTCAAATGCGTTATTAACAACACTCAACCTTTTTAAGCACCATGGATTTAGTGCGATGCAAAAGCATCAAGAGTTGAATCAACTCATCAAGAAAACTCTTTTTACTACTTTTGTCATTGTGGAACCCAAACTCATACTCCTCAACTCTCCACAAGCAAACCTCACTTTTAGATTGTAGCACTCAGAACGGGGATTGTTGGGAAACACACTCACCTCTCTCAAAGGAAGGTCACAAGTCCGGCTCTAAGTACCATAAGCTTGCCCCTCATGTGAGTCACCACTAATGTAAGCTCACTCAACTCAAGATCATGTAGGACTTTTGTGGGGATGTAATGAAGGCTTTTGGTTCAGGTTAGTATATATTGCTCTAAGAAGGTTTCATCTTCCCTTAAGAACTTCATTTGCTTCATTTTGGCACACATTTTCTTGACTCTATGAGTCATTTACTACTTTCTTAGGGGATAGAGAGACACACTGTCATTCTTTCTTTTTCATTTCAATTCTTTTTCTCCTTTCTAGTCTATCCGAGCCTTTCATTTTTGCTTTTATTGACTCCCTTCATTTTTTTTCATTGTTCACTTTCTTTTTGACTCTTTGGCTTTTCTTTCTTTTTCTTTTTGCCTTTCATTTTCTTCATTTTGTACCTTTTTCACTTTTGCATTCCTCGTCTCTCCCCCAAACTTATGCTTTTGCCTTGTGCTAAGGAAAGATCGGGTGCAAAGAGAGGATCATTTTAGAACAGATAAAGGCTTGTATCATGGTTTTTGAAAGAATGAGGTCTATGGCTCAATGGGGTTGACTAGGAATATCATCATTGGTAGGCTATGGATGTTTTCAGGTCGCAATTAGGATCAAGGAGAGCCTATAATCACTTCTCAAGTCGAGCTACACTTAGAATTTAACCTCAACAAACATTCAAGGCAAGTTCTAGACTCATTGGCATGGGAATTGGACTTGCATATCAATACCTCACCACACAAGCTATATGATTTCTAAAGAGATAGAGTCGGGGGCCCATAACAACCTTAGCTAAGATTTAAACAATGCAAATGTTCCTAGTAACCACTTGATGATTGTTTAGTCAACACAAGAGTCTCAAGGTCACAACTATCACCATCTTAGATACACCAATTTGTTTCTAACCATAAGGTCAAAGGAAAATGTGTTAGGCCCAAGCAAAGATTTTCCTGAGGCACTATTACTCACAAGCTACTATTTACACCAAAAATGAAAAGAAAACAGACTCAAATCCTTAAGAAGTTTTTCATGCCATCCATCATCGAGAAGAGCCATCCGGTTAACAAACTCCACCTTTGGAAAGAACCGTGGCATTAAGAAAACCAAAGGCTTATTGAACACAAAAACTCATAAAATAAGAAGCTACGAATCGAAAAAAGAAGCTAGTAAATGAAATAAGAAGCTATGCTATTAAGAAAAATTGCAAAAAAGTTATGAAAGACAATACGGAAAGTAAACTAAATATGTACAATAGGAGTTTAGATGAATATACATACGAGGGATGAATATATACATGAAAAAGTAACTTTATATACATACCAAAATTGAAAAATACGAAAAGTAAAGAAAATAAATGGTAAAGTTATATACATACAAAAAGTGAAAAATAACAATAAAGGAAAAGGGTAAGTGTCATATTTACATCCTAGTATCACAAATCAAAATAAGGCCACCCCCTCGATTGAAAGGTAGCATTGTCCTCAATGCTAACTAACCAAAAATAAGATCAAAGGGAAGGGTAGGGAGTAAAGAAAACTCCTGATGGATCCTCCGTCTGCATGGGGTCCTGTGGATGGGTCCCTGGATCCTCTATCTACTCGGGGGCCTGAGGCTGGCTAGAGGAACCTTCCCCCAGGTCTTCTAGCCGAATCTCTACATCATCTACCGGGGCATCACTCGCCTCCTCTTGGTCTCACCCTGAGTCTCCTGCTCCTAAACCTGCTCAGTATAGGCTGCTGGACTCTGGTCCTGTAATAGTAACTCCAATGGTAGGTCTCCATTTGACTTCATCTTCTCTACTTCTGCCCTCAATTGCTTCACCAATTCCTTCGAGTACCGAGTCTTTTTCAGCTACTTTGTCTATTCGCTCAGCTTCTGAATTGATTTTCCTTGAACTGCAAGAGCATCCATGATAAGCTTTTGGTTTTCCAAGAGCTTCTTCTAGTTGTCCAAAAGCTCCTTAAGGGACACCTCCACAAAAGCTGGCACCTGGGGCAGTACGGGGAATGACTGGGCTGCCATAGAACTGGATAGCACAGACGGCTTAGAAGTTGTTGCATGTATCCAGCTATTGATATTGGAGAGTGTTTTGCTCAACTTTTGAGCAGTCAATGGATATGTTGAGGAGGAAGGAACTCCTTAAGGCATGGAGGTAGATGGTCCGGAGGCATGATCTGGTATGGCAGTAGGAGGCTATGAAGTAGTGACTACCACTACTGGCTCTTCAAACTGGCCAGTAAAAGTAGTAGCTTTGCCCTTGGATCCCTTGGCTTTGGGGTTGTCTGGACCCTTAAAGTTGTACCATGAAATGGGCATCTTGGGATTTACCTTGACATCAAAATTTCTTTTCTCCACCTCCTGATCTTCAAAGTAAATGGTGAGGAAGTTCGGGAAGGAGTACGATTTATCACCCTCGCTGACCACTCTGACGATCACCCAAGACATGATATTCCCGACATTGATTGGAAACCTCGCCATAATATCCGTTACTATAATCACACTGGAAACCGACAAGGTGTTTTCATGAGTAGTGGGGTCAAGTTTGCTGCATAGAAAGGTCTCCCAACCTTTTGCCTCAAAGTTCAGGTTGTTCCTCAAGATAGGAACCCCTACTGTCAACCATGTTGGAGTGGTATCCGGGAGAGCCAGAAGTGATGCCAACCACGGGCCGGATGCCTCATCCATCCCCACCTTCTCTAAGTACAATGTCTCATCTTCATCATTGAAGCCCAGATAGTCGTTGATTGTCTTCCCATCAAACTTAACCTTCAAGTTTCGCACCTTAGTCACTTTTGTGTCCCTTTTTATGTGGGAGGCATTGGCGTAGAATTCCTTGACCAGGTGCTCATTAGTATCCCACACCTTACTAGTGATGTAATCCCATCCCACTCATTCATTGAAGTGCCGCTTCACGTTGGGGTTGTGAGGCAGAAGATCCCGCTCTATGAACTGGCGCTCATGAATGAGTGACTTTTAAGGCTACCACTCCCTGAACTTGTCATATGCCATCTCACTGACAAACCTCATTTTCCATACTTCGGGGTTTCTTATTCTTTCCATACCCTCGGGTTGGATCTCATCCCCTCTCTCATCATCTGCTACCTCATCATCTACAGGATCTTGTCCAGGTGACAAAGCTGTAGGTGAGGTTGAAGCTGAAGACTCACTAACCTCTGCTAAACCATCAGACGACTTAGCAATAGAGGTAGCAGGACAAGTAGGGGAGAGTGGGGTGCAGGCTCATCTGTCAAACGGAAATTTCCCGGGAAGTTAGGAACATGAGTAGGCACTGAAGCAGACTCTGAGACCTCCCGGGAGGGCACATACTTCCCGCGGATTGGGAAGTAGCTCTATCTGCAACTTTGATGTTCTTCCTCATTTCCCCAATTTATTTCCGAACTGCTGGGGTCAATTTAATCTTTCCTCGTCCCCTACCCCGGGAGGACTCCGCTTTCCCTTTTTGTTTTTCACCGCCTCCTTTAGATTTGATCATTGTCTGCAAACATAATCAGTGGAAAGTTGTTAGTACTAATACTAGAATAAGCAGTGCAGAAAAGCAGTAGAACACTTGACAGTGCTTGAACAAAACTATAGACCAAGGATCACAGAAAAAGGAGCATGACCGCAGAGGCCGCATTGTGGATCGCGCAAAAGGCATCGCGTCCGCGGAGGTGTGGGGATCAGACTACCCACCCTCTGATTCTATTGCACCGCGGATCACGAAAAAAGAGCGCAGCCATGGTAGTTGTACCGCTATCTGCGAAAAATCAATCACGACCGCAGACCCTCTTTTATATCTCTCTGAACTTGAGCACCGTGGACCGAGAAAAATCCATCGCGGTTGCGAAAAACAAAATTAGGCCCAGTAAACCTAGGGTTTTAGTTGTTCATGCATTTATACATATTTAAGCCTCACTAGGTGTTCATTAACAACTCCTAACTATTTTAAACCTAACTTAATCAACATTAAACTACCCTAGGTCAAAATTAAAAGAAAAGGGGAAGAAGAAGTAAAACCTAACAACTAAAAGAAAAACAAATACATAATTAAATAATAATAAAGGAGTGAAATTACCAGATGTGTAGTGTGTGATGAAAATGGAGTGTAATTCTTGTGTTTGTGCAAACTAGGGCGTGGATGAACAGTGATTTTTGTTTGAGAATGAAATGAGCGAAAAGTGTAAAATGTTTCCTGAAGTTCTATTTATAGACAATACCCTGGGTCCCACAAAATCATACCTACCGCGGCTGGTTAAATCACCGCGGTTTGTGTTTGTGAAGTACAGAAGTGCTGCCTAATTGAAATGACCACGATCCGCAAAAAATCGATCTCGGCCGCGATGAGGCACCACTGACCATAATAAAAGCACCACGGATGCGGTTGACACTTCGGGGAAGTCTCATTTTAGTCTTTTCAATCCCGAATCCACCATTAATTTTCGCTCCGCGGTAAGGCCTCCTCTGACCGCGATAAATGGAGCGCGGCTGCGGTCCAAACATCAGAGAGTGAAATATTTCCAGGTTGACCTGCACTGCATCAAACATCCCTACAATCATCTCACAACTAGTTAGTTCACCAACAAATCCTAACTACAAAGAAAATCAAAAAAAAAAAGAAAAATACATGGGTTACCTCCCAAGAAGCGCCTGGTTTAACGTTGCCGCACGACGCAGGTTACCATCAATCACTTGAGATGGATCATTGCCACCACGTGGCTGTCATCAAACATTCCAAGATAGTTCTTGACTCTGTACCCATTAACTCTGAAGATTTCACCATTTTTGTTTTTCAAATCAAGGGCACCAAACGGAGTCACAAGCACCACATTAAAAGGTCCACTCCATTTTGACTTGAGCTTTCCCCAAAACTGTTGTAACCGGGAGTTGAACAAGAGAACCAAATCACCCACTTCAAACTCCTTGCTATGAGCATACTTATCATGTAAGTACTTCATCTTGTCCTTATACAAGGATGCACTGGAGTAAGCATGAAACTGGAACTCATCAAGCTCATTAAGTTGCTCCACACGGAGATTTGCTGCAACATCCCATTCAAGATTTAGCTTCCTCAAAGCCCACATTGCCTTGTGCTCTAACTCAACTGGGAGATGTCAAGCTTTCCCAAACACCAACCGGTACGGAGACATACCAATCAGAGTCTTGTAAGCAGTTCTGTAAGCCCACAAAGCATCATCCAGTTTCTTTGACCAGTCGGTCCTATTTGCATTCTCTATTTTTGACAATATGCTCTTGATCTCCCTGTTGGAGACCTCAACTTGCCCACTAGCATGAGGATGGTAAGGGGTAGAAACCTTGTGATTGACACCATACTTTGCAAGAAAAGTGTCAAATGCCTTATTGCAGAAATGAGAACCCCCATCATTGATGATAGCCCTAGGAGTACCAAACCTAGTAAAAATACTCTTCTTGAGAAAAACCACCACACTTCGGGCATCATTGTTGGGTAAAGCCACAACCTCGACCCACTTTGAAACATGATCAACGGCCACCAGATTGTATGTGTAGCCATAAGAACTCACAAAGGGTCCCATGAAATCAATGCCCCAAACATCAAATATGTCAACCTCAAGAATAGTGTTGAGAGGCACCTCATGCTTCTTTGAAATTCCACCTGCTCTCTAACACTCATCACATCTCTTCACAAGTTCACCTGCATCCTTGTACAGTGTAGGCCAATAAAAACCATAACTAAGCACCTTTGAAGTTGTCCTCGCCCCACAATGATGACCACCATATGGAGAGGAATGACAAGCATCCAGAATACTCATTTGCTCCTCTTCCAGAACACATCTCCGGATCACACCGTCATTACAAATTTTGAATAAGTAAGGCCCATCCTAATAGTAGTCCAAAATGTCTCGTTTAATCTTCTTCCTTTGGTTAGATGAGAGTTTATACGGGACAATACTGGTCATAAGAAAGATGGCAACATCCGCAAACCAAGGCATGCCATTCACAGATACCGAGAGGAGTTGCTCATCAGGGAATGAATCATTAATTTCAAGGCCATCAAGGGGCCTCCCTTCCTCCTCCAAGCGGGAAAAGTGGTCCGCCACTTGGTTTTCACACCCTTTCCGATCAACAATCTCAAGGTCAAACTCTTGAAGCAATAGAATCCATCTCATTAACCAAGCTTTGGAATCCTTCTTTGTCATGAAGTAGCAGAGTGCTGCATGGTATGTATGAACTATCACCTAGGCCCCATGAGATAGGGCCTAAATTTCTCCATTGCAAACACAATTGCTAACAACTTTTTTTCCGTCAGTGTGTAATTCACTTTAGCATCATTCATTGTTTTGATTTCATACTACACCGGGTAAAACATCTTCTTTCTCCTTTGACCTAAGACCGCTCCCACTGAAACATCACTCGCATCACACATGAGCTCAAAAGGTAAGCTCCAATTGGGTGCAGTTATGATAGGAGTAGTGGTCAATTTGTACTTGAGAAGTTCAAAAGCTTTCATGCATTCCTCATTGAACACAAACTTTGCATAATTTTCCAATAGTTTGCACAAAGGATTCACTACCTTAGAAAAGTCTTTGACGAATCTTCGGTAGAACCCCGCATGCCCAAGAAAACTCCTAACCCCCTTGATTGAAGTAGGAGGAGGAAGCTTTGAAATCACTTTGATCTTAGCCTTGTCCACCTCTATTCCGTTCTTTGAGATCTTATGGCCGAGGATAATGACTTCCTCGACCATGAAGTGGTATTTTTCCCAATTGAGAACAAGATTTATCTCTTCACACCGAGCCAACACTTTGTCAAGATTCTTCAAACACTCATCAAAGGAGTCACCCACAATACCCAAATCATCCATGAACATTTCCAAGAAATCCTCTACCATGTCGGTAAATATAGCCATCATGCACCGCTGTAAGGTGGTGCATTACACAAACCGAAAGGCATCTTGGAAAATGCAAAGGTCCTGTATGGGCATGTGAATGTTGTTTTCTCCTGATCTTTTGGAGCAGTCAATATATGGTTGTAACCTGAGTAACCATCTATAAAATAGTAGAACGCACGCCCAACAAGTCTATCTAGCATTTGGTCAAGAAAGGGCAATGGAAAATGATCTTTTCGGGTCAGTTTATTCATCTTGCGGTGGTCCATGTACACCCGCCATCTGCTGATAGTCCTGGTGGGAATCAACTTATTTTGATCATTGGTAACCACAGTTATACCACCTTTCTTTGGCACACATTGCATTGGTGAAGTCCAAGAACTATCCAAGATGGGGTACACAACCCCTGCATCAAGCCACTTGATCGCCTCCTTTTTGACAACCTCTTGCACAGCCTAATTCAACCTCCTACATAGCCTCGTTCAACCACATTTGATGTTCCACGGAGGGCTTGGCCTCATCTTCAAGTATAATCCAGTGCATGCAAAAGGCGGGGCTTATTCCCCGAATATCAGCTAGAGTCCATCCAATTGCCTTCTTCCGTCTTTGGAGCACCGCCAACGTGGCATCTACCTACATGTTAGTAAGAGAAGAAGAAAGAATAACAGGAAAAGTTGAACTAGGGCCCAAGAATTCATACCTAGGGTGTGAAGGTAAAGGCTTTAGCTCCAGAACGGGAGGTTCCTCAATTGAGAGCTTTGTTGGGGGAGTTTTTCTGTTCTCAAGATCCAAAGAGAGCTTACGGGGCTCACAAGAATAAGAGCCCATACCATGTAAAGCATTGACACACTCCACCCTTCCTTCATTCTCATTCACATCAAGGTTCAACAATACCGATTCTAAAGGATCCTCCAGATTGATCATGGCACTAGTACCATCAATTATCACCTCCGTGACAAGGTCCACAAAATAGCACACATCAGTACTATTCGGCTGCCTCATTGATTTACACACATGAAAGACTACTTTTTCATCACCTACCCGAAAGGTGAGTTCTCATGCCTCCACATCAACCAATGCCTTCCTGGTTGCAAGGAAAGGTCTTCGAAAAATTATAGGCACCTCATAGTCGACTTTATAGTCAATAATCACAAAATTAGCAGGCAACATAAATTTTTCCACCCGGACAAGAACATCATCAATAATACTAAACGGCTTTTTCATAGTTCTATCCTCCATTTGCAATCTCATTGAAGTAGCTCTCGGCTGACCAATACCTAATGTTTTGAACACGGAGTAAGGCATAAAATTGATACTTGCTCCCAAATCACACAATGCCTTTGCAAAATTCGCACTCCCAATGGTACATGGAACGGTGAAAGCATCGGGATCTTCAAGCTTTGGAGCCATCGAGTGAACAATTGCACTTACTTGGTGAGTCATTTTGATGGTCTCACAATCCATAGATCTCTTTTTAGTCATGAAGTCTTTCATGAACTTGGCGTAACCCAGCATTTTCTCAAGATCTTCCACCAAAGGAACATTGATTGACAAGCTTTTCATCATCTCAATACATTTCTTAAACTGGTTTTCATTCTTTTGCTTCGCAAGTGAGGGTAAGGTGGAGTAGGCCTTGGCAAAGGAGCCTTATCCTTGAGCACACCCATTTCTGGCATGTATATTATGTGTGCCCTAGACGGGTTCACTTCATTTTGAGTCTCCACCTCATTTTCTTGAATATCAATTCTCACTTCCGCATTCAAGTTCTCTCCACTCAAATTCTCATCAACTATAAGGATAACATCATCTTGCACCTCAACTTCATCACTCACAATTTCCTTTTGCTTGGAGGCATTCAAATCACCACCTCGTCCGCTTCTTGTAATCACCGCCATTGCATGCTTGATATTGTTCCTACCTTTCGGTTTTACTACCGTATCACTAGGTAGAGCCCCCTTACGGCGAGTATTCAAAGATTGTGAAATCTAGAAAAGTTGAACCTCCAAGTTTCGGACTGAAGTATTGTGGGATGCCAACTGAGCATCAGAGTCGGCTTTCTTTTTCATTATTTGTTCAAACATCATCTCGATCCTCCCCATATCATTGTTCAATGAGCTAGGACCTTGGGATGGAAATGGGGATGAGTTGTTTGGTTGTTGATACATCAGAGGCCTTTGAAAGCATTTCCACCAATTTCCTTGATTTCCATTATTCCAACCACCCTGATTATTGTTTCCTCCCCAATTGTTATTGTTGCCACTCCAGTTGCCCTAGTTGTTTTGATTGTTCTGGTTGCCCCAATTTTGATTGTTGTTCCCCCAGTTGCTATTTCCTTGTTGGTTTTGATTCCCCCAATTGCCTTGGGATCTCTATTGTTGTTGTTGGTTAGGAGCATTTCCCCTTTGTCCTTGATAATTATTCACGTACTGCACTTCTTCACTTTGCTCATCATACCCATCATCTTGGTTGAAACCACCATTACCTTGCTCATATTGATTTGGCCTACCTTGACCTTCTTGACCTCTTTGTCACCTCTTGTTGACCAACATGTTTACACCTTCCATAGCATTTACTTGGCGTGGCGCTTGAACTTGCTGCAATTGAACTTCTTCCAATTGGTTCATTGTTGTAGTTAACTCTGCTATTGCTTGACCGTAGTCATGGAGCTCTTTGTGCAGGTGAATGACTGTGGGATCACCTTGTGGCACATTAGCTTGACTCTGCCAAGCTGAGGAAGTGTCTGCCATCTCATCCAAAATCTCACACTCAGCATAAGGTGTGCTCATAAAATTTCCCCCTACACACCGATTGGTTGTGTTAATGCCACGGTAGAAAGTCCATTGGATCATTGCTTTGGTCACGTCATTCTTCAAAAATTCTTTCACCATTGTCTGATAGCTTTCCAAGATTTCATGAAGTGGTTCATTAGGTTCCTGTTTGAAGGCCAAAATCTCATCCCTCAAGGTTTCCATATGTCCCGGCGAGAAAAACTTTGCTATAAACTTATTCGCCAACTCATCCCAAATATGGATGGAATGGTTGGGAAGTCTTTTGAGCCAGTCGAAAGCTTTCCCTCGAAGTGAGAAAGGGAACAATCTCAATCTTAAAGCTGACACATTCGTCTGTTTTCTTCCCAACAGGTATCCATGAAGCCTTTAAGATGTTTATATGCATTGTGATGGGGAGCGCCTGTGAAGTACCCTCGCTGCTCCAATAAAGTCAACATCACATTTGTAATTTGAAAATTGCCCGCCCAGATCCGGGGTAGGACAATTTCACTTGCGTAGACCTCATTTGGAAGCACCCGAGGAGCGACTCTTGGAGGAGGCGGGGGAGGGTCTAGAATGTTATCTCCTAGAAGCATCTTTGACCTTGAGGTACTAGAAGCACCTCGTCTTCGCCATTATCATCAACCTCCTCCCCCGGAACATTTCCAATAGGATCGTTGTTAGCCATGTTGTACTTGAATTGATCAACTCACACAAATTAGTAAAACAGAAGGAACGAAAACAAGACATAAAACTAGTTAGATAGATAGCCAAAACCGTTTAGCTCCCCGGCAACGGCGCCAAAAAGTTGATCGGAGCCAACTTTACACCATTATAGAGTGGAAAGAGCGGTCGATGTAGCTTTTAACAGATAAGTCGGGATCGAATCCACAGAGAGCTAAGAAAGGTTTGGAATTGGGTTCCTATCTAATCTAGCAATGTGCGATGTTCTTAATTGCACTTCCAATCATTCTTTGTTTGTTCACTATTCTAATTTTATACTAATGATGCAGGAAATTAGACTAAGTATTATAATTTTGTAGGGTTTTCTTAATTAATGGAAAGGCACTAGGGAAATGACTTACTCCTAGGTGAGTACCTAACGGGATCTAAAACTTAGGGCAAAATTGTTATAGTTAGGATCGTGATATAGCCAATGCATGAAAGTACTCACTTTATACCACTCGGTAGTTTGAGTGACTTTTCCCTAATTGGCTTTCTCAAGCCTAATTGGGTGTTCAAATTGTGCAAGCAGGGTTGTCTCAAGTCGGGTATTACTATATCTAGGTTTAACCCTTTAATTGGGGCTATCGATCTCTTGAATGAGATAGAATGCACTCCAATTCTTTGTTGGCCTAAATTTCCTAAACTTGGGCTCTCTTTCTCAAGAAGAGCCTAAGTCAAAAAGGCACAAATTAGTGTTTTTGCAACCACCAATTCAACATTTAAAGCACAAATCAGACTATAGAAGACCTATTAAATACCCACACTAGGGTTGAGCCACAACCCTAGCTAATGGATCTAGCTACTCATAATAACTGAAGAAATCAAAGATTTAGATTAATAATAACCCATAAACAGTAATTAAAAGATAATGATCTGAGATTAATTACTAAACTAGCTATAAAATTACTTAAAAAGCTAAAAGTAGGCATTTCACGTGCTCAACTAAATAACAAATGACCTAAAAATCTAAAAAAAAGTATTTATCCAAACCTAAATTTTTCGAACAAAAATGCCCCTACGAAGTTACCGCTGACAGCGGAAAATGGGCCGCTGCCGCGCTGAGACTACCGTGGCCGCACAAAATCAACCGCGAACCGCGGTCTTCAACTTTTGACTCCAAATTTGGTTCTCTAAATTTGGTTACCATTGAGGGCAATAAATTCACCGCGGCAGCTCTAAAACTACTATTGCCGCATAATTTCACCGCGGTTAGTGGTAGCTTGATAAGCCCATAATTAACACTCTCTGATCTTTGCCACTGCTAAGCGCAAAAAGACCGTTGTCGCGATAAATACACCGTTGCCGCACAAAAGCACCACGGTCAGCAGTGACTTGCAAGACGCAAAAACACATTTTCTGAACTTTGCCACTGCTAAGCATGGAAACATGTCCGCCTCAGCGGTGTGTCCATCGCATCCGGTTTTACGCTATAATGCTCCTTTTGACTTAGCTTTGCACTTGTGCAAGGTTCACTCCTTTTTGAGCTGGTTTTGACTTCATTTTCTCTCTTTTTTTACCAAACACTGCAAACAAGCACAACCTATTAGCTTTCGGGATTACTTGTATACACTTTTAATCCAAAACTTAAGCAAAATGGAGCATAAAATAGACTAGAATCCCTAGTTATCAGCAGCCAAGGACTTGTTATACTTGTGTTAATCTGAGGCACATTACTAGATTTTGCCCTCAAGCGTCGAGCAGTTCTCAGCATCAGGGTTCTCGTGCCATGGTTCAGGCACCGGGTGTTCCACCGCCTGCTCAGCTAGCTAGGGGCAGGGGTCAGACAACTAGAGGTAGAGGTGGAGGTCAAGCCGCTAGAGGTAGAGGTCAGGCCGCTAGAAATGGAGGCCAGCCAGCAGGAGATCGTCCCAGGGATGTGGTTTATAATGGTGGGGCCCAACGCCGATGTTATGCTTTCACAACTAGGCCTGAGGCTGAGGCATCTGATGTCGTTATCATAAGTACGGTTTTAGTTTGCGGTAGAGATGCTTCAGTTCTATTTGATCCAGGGTCTACATACTCCTATGTGTCATCTTATTTTGCTACGTATTTGGTTGTGCCTCGTGATTCTTTGAGTGCTCTTGTATATGTGTTCATACTAGTGGGTGATTCTATTATTTTAGATCGTGTCTATCGGTCTTGTGTGGTTATTATTGGGGGTCTTGGGACCTGTGTAGACCTTATACTTTTTGATATGGTCGATTTTGATGTTATCTTGGGGATGGATTGGTTATCACCTTATCATGATATATTGGACTGTCATGCTAAAACTGTGACCTTAGCTTTGCTAGGGTTGCCTCGATTGGAGTAGAGAGGGACTCCTGGTTATTCTGTCAGTAGGGTTGTTTCTTATATGAAGGCTCGGCGTATGGCTGAAAAGAGGTGTTTGGCTTATATGGCTTATGTTCGTGATTCTAGTGTTAAGGTTCCTTTTATAGATTCCGTGCCAATTGTTCGAGAGTTTCCAGAGGTATTTCCTGCACACTTACCGAGGATGCCACCCGACAGGGATATCAACTTTGCATTGATTTAGCTCTGAGCACTCAGCCCATTTCTATTTCGCCATATTGTATGGCTCCGCCAGAGTCGAAGGAGTTGAAAGAACAGTTGCAAAACTTTCTTGATAAGGGATTTATTAGATCTAGTGTCTCGCTTTGGGGTGCGCCAGTGTTGTTTGTTAAGAATAAGGATGGGTCGATGAGGATGTGTATAGATTATCGATAGTTGAACAAGGTCACCATCAAGAACAAGTATCCATTGCCGGGGATTTATGATTTGTTTGACTAGCTTTAGGGTGCCAAAGTGTTTTCAAAGATTGATCTGAGATCTGGCTAATATCAGTTGAGGATTAGGGCATCCTATGTCCCTAAGACAGCTTTTCGCACTCAGTAAGGGCATTATGAGTTTCTGGTGATGTTATTTGGGTTGACCAATGCCCCAGCAGCATTCATGGATTTGATGAACCGAGTGTTCAAGCCTTATTTGGATTCCTTTGTGATTGTCTTCATTGATTATATTTTGATCTACTCCCGTAGCTGAGAGGAGCATGAGCAGCATCTTCAATTTATTCTTCAGACTCTGAAAGATAGTCAGTTGTATGCTAAGTTTTCAAAACGTGAGTTTTGGTTGAGTTCAGTTGTCTTCTTGGGTCACGTTATATCAGTAGAGGGTATTAAGGTGGATCCGAAGAAGATAAAGGCAGTCAAGTATTGGCCTAGACCCACATTAGCTACAGAGATCTGGAGTTTCTTGGGTTTAGCGGGTAATTACCATCACTTTGTGGAGGAGATTTCATCTATAGCATCCCCGATGACCAGGTTTCCCCAGAAGGGTGCCAAGTTGCGATGATCGGATGAGTGTGAGTCTAGCTTCCAGAAGCTCAAGACAACTTTGACTACAGCACCAGTGTTGGTTTTGCCCACAGGTTCAGGGCCATTTACAGTATATTGTGACGCATCTCGTATTGGACTTGGTACGGTGTTGATGCAGAATGGCATGGTTATTTCATATGCTTTGCGACAGTTGAAGATTCACGAGAAGAATTATCTAGTTCATGATTGGAGCTAGCAGCCATTATTCACGCGCTGAAGATTTGGAGGCATTATTTATATGGCATGTCATGTGAGGTGTTCCAAATCACAAGAGTCTACAGTATTTGTTCAAGCAGAAGGAGTTAATTTGAGGCAAAAGAGGTGGTTGGAGCTATTGAAAGACTATGATATCACCATCTTGTATCATCCGGGGAAGGCCAATGTGGTGGCCGATGCTTTGAGTAGGAAGTCAGCTAGTATGGGCAGCCTTGCGTATATTCTGGTCGATGAGACCTCTTGCTTTGGATGTTCAGGCGTTAGCCAATCAGTTCGTGAGGTTGGATGTTTTTTAGCCAAGTTGTGTTTTAGCTTGTACAGTCGCTCGGTCTTTATTATTTGAGCGTATAAGGGATTGGCAGTATGATGATCCTCATTTTCTAGTCCTTAGGGACATAGGGCGGAACAGTGGTTCCAAGAAGGTTACAGTTGAAGATGACAGAGTCTTGAGGATGCATGGTCGAGTTGGTGTGCCTAATATGGATGGACTTCGTGAATTGATTCTAGAAGAGGCCCATAGTTCCCGGTATTCTATTCATCCGGGTGCCTCCAAGATGTATCAGAATTTTTGTCAGCATTACTGGTGGAGGAGAATGAAGAAAGATACCGTTACATATGTAGCTCGGTGTGTAAATTGTCAACAGGTAAAAAACCAGCATCAGAGACATGGTGGTTTGTTTTAGAAGATTGAGATTCCTGAGTCAAAGTGGGAGCGTATCACCATGGACTTCATTGTTGGACTCCCACGGACTTAGAGGAAGTTCAATGCGGTACGGGTTATTGTTTATAGGATGACTAAGTCAGCACATTTCATTATTGTGGCCGTTTCCTATTCTTCATAAAGGTTAGATGAGATTTATATCCGAGAGATCATTTGTCTCCGTTAGTGTGCCCGTGTCTATCATTTTGGATCGGGGTACGTAGTTTATATTGCATTTCTGAAGGGTAGTTCAGCATGAGTTGGGTAGACGGGTCAAGTTGAGCACATTATTTCATCCTCAGACGGATCGACAGTCCGAGTGTACTATTCAGATTTTTTAGGATATGCTCTACGCCTGTGTTATTAGCTTTGGAGGTTCTTGGGATCAGTTCTTGCCATTAACGGAGTTTTCCTACAACAACAGCTATTAGTTGAGCATCCAGATGGCTCCTTATGAGGCATTATATGTTAGGCGGTATCGATCGCCAGTTAGGTGGTTTGAGCTGGGGGAGGCTCGGTTGTTGGGTACAAATTTAGTACAGGATGCCTTGGACAAGGTTAATATCATTCAATATAGGCTTCGTGCAGCTCAGTCCAAGCAAAAGAGTTATGCCGACCATAAGGTTCGCGATATGGCATTCATGGTAGGAGAATGAGTCTTGCTTCCGGTGTCGCCCATGAAAGGCGTGATGAGATTTGGGAAGAAGGGCAAGCTAAGACCTAGGTTCATCGAGCCTTTCGAGATCCTTAATCGAGCGGGAGGGGTGGATTATATACTTGCGTTGCCTCCGAGTTTATCAATTGTGCATCCAGTGTTTCATGTGTCCATGCTTCAGAAGTATCTCGGCAATCCATCCCACAAATTAGACTTCGGCACTATCTAGTTGGACAAGAACTTGACCTATGAGGAGGGGTCGGTAGCTATTCTAGACTAGCAGGTTAGTTAGTTGAGATCGAAGATTTTCCCCTTAGTTCGTGTGTAGTGGAGAGGTCATCCTGCTGAGGAAGTGACCTGGGAGTCTGAGTCCGATATGCGGAGCTGATATCCCCACCTTTTCATCGACTCGGATACTTTTTTATGTCCATTCGAGGATGAATGGTTGTTTTAGAGGTGGAGAATGTGGTGACTCAAAGGGTCATCTTTTGTTTTAGAACCCAAATTCGGGTTCTGAGGCCTTAAAACCTCATTTTCTTTCTCCTCGATTTGTGTGCGCAGTCCGGGCGCGTTTCTGGAAAGCTTTTATGTGAAATCTAAGAAAACTATTGAATTTGACCTTTAAAATTGAGTAAATGTTACTTCGGTCAACATTTTTGGTAAATGGACCCGAACACGTGATTTGATGATCCGGTAGGGTCCGTAATAAAATATGGGACTTGGGCGTATGCCCGGAATCGAATTTCGAAGTCCCTAGCCCGAGAAAAGAATTTTTAAAGAAAATTGTTTGCTAGAAAATATAAAGGTTTTTAGAAATTGAATAGTGTTGGAAGTTGATGGTATCGGGTCCGTATTTTGGTTCCGGAGACGGTACAGGTCCGTTTTAATATTTAAGTCATATTTGTGAAATTTGGTGAAAAACGAAAGAGATTTGATATAAACCAGACCCTTGGTTGAGAAAATAAAAATTTGATCTATCTTGAGAAATTCATGAGTTTTGGTGTCAAATTCGTTGTTTAAGATATTATTTTGGCGATTTGATCATGCGAGCAAGTCCGTACGATGTTTTTAGACTTGTGTGCATGTTTTGTTTGGAGCCCCGAGGGCTCGGGTGAGTTTGGGTAGGCCACAAAGTGTTTTGGGACATAGGAAAATTTCTTTTGCAGCTGGTGTTTTGTTGCAGGCTCTGATCTCGCAATTGTGAGGTCAGGCTTCACAATTGCGAGCCTCTCAGGCTTGGCAATTGCGAAGAAGCCCTGACCAACCTTAGTTCACATTTACTTCGCATTTACTTCGCATTTTCGAAGTCAACAGGAAAGTCACCCTTCGCAATTACGACTAACTGTTCGCGAATGCGACAGCAGCAGACATTGCAGCAGGTTCACATTTGTGAAGCTTGTCTCCCAATTGCGAAGCTGTTGTCGCAAATGCGATATCTGCAGCTGAGTAAAAGGGATCTTGGACGGGATTTTCACTTCATTTTTCAAAATTTCAAAACTAAACTCCAAGGGCGATTTTCCTAGAGCAAGTTCTTCCCAAAATCATAGGTAAATGAATCTTAACTCTTTTGCTTCAATCTATTTCATTTTTTTTACATGATTTTGCTTCAAAATATGGGAAATTGGGTGTTCTTGGGTAGAAATTAGGATTTTCAAATTTTGGGAATTTGGACCTCAATTTGAGGTCGGATTTCAAAACCAATAGCATATTTGAGTTCGTGGGTGAATGGGTAATTGGATTTTGGTTCGAACTTTAAGTTATTGAGTATTTGATCATTGTTGAGTATTGACTCAAGTTGAGACTTATTTCATGAAATTAACTGTTGAAACGAGATTGGTTACAGTTGATTCCCTTGCCGAGATGTTATTGTTTCTATTGTTGATTTCCTTGTCGGGATGTATTGTTTCTACTGTTTGGGTATGGATGAGTGTAAAGCACGAAGGGTGATGGCGTGCATGATATTGTGAGTGAGTTTTAATGCATGAAGGGTGATGTCGTGCCGATATTATGAGTGTTAATGCACGAAGGGTGATGCCATGCCATGATTTGAGAGTTAATGCACGAAGGGTGATACCATGCCGATTCTTTTGTTTCTTATGGTGAGGACGAGAGTAAAAGCACAAAGGGTGATGTCGTGCACGTTTTACTATGTCATTACTCTTGTTGATACAAATATGGTGTTCATTATGCTTCCCCGTTGAATTACTGTTAGAATTTGATATTCCCCGCAACATGTTTCCCTTCCCATCTTTATCTGTTATTATTGTTCTGCTCGTATATGATTTAGCTACACAGGTTTATATCGTTGTCGTGTCCTAGCCTCGTCACTACTTCACCGAGGTTAGGCTTGACACTTACCAGTACATGGAGTCACTTGTACTGATATTGCACTCTGCACCTTTTGTGCAGATTTTGATACCGGACCTTATGAGTCAGTTCGAGGTTGATGCCTTCAGTCCAAGGAGACCAAGGTAGATCTGTTGGCATTTGTAGAGCCTGAAGTCATCTTTCCCTATTTTAGTTTCTTCTATCTCTTCTATTTCTAGAACAGTTATACTTCTTTCAGACTTGTATTTGTAGTAAATCTTAGTCGTTCGTGAATTGTGACACCAGATCAATTGGGCTAGTTATGTATTAGAATCATTAGATTGCTATATCACTTCCGTATTTCATGGTTATTTTGTTTTAGTTATTATCTGTTCAAGTTTGAGTTAATAATAATGGTTGTAAAACTTTAACTGTTGGCTTGCATAACTTTCATGAGTAGGCGCCATCACGACTCCCGAAGGTGGGAAATCCGGGTCGCTAAACACAAATAGGAATACACTAGTAAATCATGTTATTCTTTACTAAGTAGTCAACCAAACTATGATAATGATTTTTCTTGGATTTGGGAACTAACTGTCCCAATAAACTAAAATTCTTCATATGGAAATGCTACCACGACAGGCTACCAACCAGAATCTACTTAAACCACATTGGCATAATCATTGACCAGACCTGCTCCTTTTGTAAGGGCCATAGTGAAACCATTACGCACGTCTTTATGGACTGCTTAGCTGTTAAGGAATTTTGGTTTCTATTAGGCCTTGATAATGTTAGGTGGAACAACATTAGTAATTGGTTGACTAATATACATGACCAAAATATTATTCTAAAGAATGGCATCATTAGTTGGAAAGATATGTTCCCGTTTGCTATATGGACAATTTGGATCAATAGAAATAATAAATAGTATAATAATACCAAAACCAAAGATGTCCTTATTTATGCTTACAATCAAGTAGTAGAATACAAACTCCTAACAGAGAAGGAATCTGTAACGCACCAAAAATTCTCATATCTGTTAAATGGATTAAGTCCCCGTGTAGCTACATTGATGGATTCTTTAAGGACAACACATCCCTTTGTGGCTTTGGTGGCCTCTTCAAAGATAGCAGGGGATAGTGTGTACTTGGTTTCCAAGGGACTCTTCCATGCTTATTGATAACTAGGGATTCAAGCCTATCTTATGCTCTTTTTTGCTTAGGTTTTGGATAAAAAAATATGTAAAACTATTTCCGAAAACTAACTTATTGTGCTTGTTTGCAGTGTTTGGTTAAAATGAGGCAAGAAAGTCATAACCAGCTCAAAAAGGAGTGAAACCTGCACAAGTTCAAAGCTGAGCTAAAAGCGCTGACATCGATAAAATAGTGCGGTCACAGAAGGTCCACAGCTGAGGCGACCATAATTTTGCTCTCAACGAATTGAGGTTCAGAGAAGGCAATTTTGGCACAACAGACACCGCTGACCACGATGAAATAGCACGGCAGCGGAATTACTTGACGCGATCGCGGTCCATATTCCACTGAGGGCGAAAGTGAGAATCAAAGGACTGGAGATTTGAGCTCAAATAAAGAGCATGGTCCGCCAACATATTTCGCGGCCGCGGTTGAAGATAACGCTGAGGCGGCTGCCTTTACACTCCCAGTGGAATCAAGTCCATACCAAGCTCAGATTCGTGCTTGCTTTTGCGCGGCTGCGGAAGTCCAAGCATTGAGGCGCTCACTATTACGCAGTCAGCGGAACCTCCATAGGGGTATTTGTCCAGTAGTTTTAGTTGTGTATAAATAGTTCTTTTCACATTTTTAGGTCAGCTTTTGATTTGAAGAACACGTGAACCGTTGTACTTAGCGATTTTGAGTAATTTTAGAGTAGCTTTTACCATTAATCTTAGATTTTACTCTTGTAATTACTTTTTATGGGTTATATTTCATCTCCATCTTTGATTTCTACCTTGATTATGAGTAGCCAAATCCATTAGGTAGGGTTGTGACCCAACCCTAGTGTGTGTATTTAATGGTTCTTCAATTTTAGGGCTTAATTGTTTATGGTTTAATGATATTTGGATTGAATCATACATTAATTGTTGAATTGGTGGTTGAAAACACTGATTCGTGCCTATATGACTTAGACTCTTCTTGAGAAAGAGAGTCTAAGTCTAGTAAATTCAATCTAACAAGGAATAGGGGTGCATTCAAGAGATTGATAGCCCCAATTAAAGGGTTAAACCTTGAGCTAGTAATACCCGACTTGAGCAAATTTTGCCTGCATTGTTTGGAGAACCAATTGTGCTTGAGAAAGCCAATTCGGGCAAAGTCACTCGAACTACCGAGAGGTATAGAGTGTGTAATTATGTGCAACGATTATATCACGATCCCAATTATAACAAGTTTGTTCTAAGTTTTAGACCCCATTAGATACTCGCCTAGCTGTAAGTCACTTCCCTAGTGCCTTTTATTAATTGAGAAAACCCTTACAAAAATATTATACTTAGATTATTTTTAGCATTTATTAGCATAAAAGTAGAATAAAAACAAAACAAAGCATGGTTAGAAGTGTAATTAAGAATAACACGCATAGCTAAATTGGATAGAAACCCAACTCCAAACCAATATTAGCTCCTTATGGATAGTGATCCCGACCATTCGGGTAAAAGCTGCATCGACCACTCTTTGCCATTTTATAGTGGTATAGGGTTGGAACCGATCACTTTTTGGCACCGTTATCGGGAAGCTAAACGATTTTGGTTATCTATCTGACTAGTTTTTTGTCTTGTTTTTCTTTCTTTCTGTTTTACTGACTTGTGTGAGTTAATCGATTCAGGTACAACATAGCAAATAATGATCCTATTGGAAATGTTCCGGTGGAGGAGGTAGATGATAATGCTGAAGATGAGGTCCCTCTAGTACCTCAAGCTCAATGAAGGGGCCACCAGGCTAATGACAACATTCCATACCCTCCCTTTGTTCCTCCACGAGTGGCTCCTCGGGTGCTTCCAAATGAGTGCAATTCTACCACCCCGGATCTGGGCGGCCAATTTCCAAATTTCAAATGTTACATTGACTTTATTAGAGCAACGAGGGTACTTTACAGGCGCTCCCTATCAGAATGCATATAAACATCTCAAGGGCTTTGTGGATACCTGCTGGGGAAGCAAGCAGACTAATAGGTCGGAGGATGCATTGATATTAATATTGTTCCCTTTTTCACTTAGTGTGAAAGCTTTGGACTGGCTTGAAAGGCTTCTCAACCATTCCATCACTACATGGGATGACAAAGTTTATTGCTAAGTTTTTCTCGCTGGGGCATATGGCTACATTGAGACATGAGATCCTGACCTTCAAACAGGAACCTAATGAACCACTTCATGAGATCTGGGAAAGGTATCGGTCGATGGTCAAAGAATGTCCGAACAATGACATGACCGAAGCAATGATCCAGCAAACATTCTATCGTGGCATTAACACGACCAATCAGTGTGCCGTGAACCAGCTAGCAGGTGGAAACTTTATGAACACACTTTATGCTAAAGCGTGTGATATATAGGATGAGATGGCAGATACTTCCTCGGCGTGGAAAAATCGAGCTAATGTGCCACAAGGTGATCCCACAATCGTTAACCTGCCCAAAGAGCTCCATGACCACGACCAAGTAATAGAAGAGTTGACTACAACAATGAGCCAGTTGGAAAAAGCTCAATTGTAGCAAGTTTAAGCGCCAAGACAAGTACATGTTGTGGAAGGGGTAAACATGTTGGTCAACAAGAGGAGACAAAGAGGTTAACAAAGTCAAGGAAATTTGAATCAGTATGAGTAGGGTAGTAGTGGTTTCAACCAAGATGATAGGTATGATGATCAAAGTGAAGAAGTCCAGTATGTGAACTGTCACACCTCCTTTTTCACTACGTCCGCAGGGGCATAGGGGGTTCGGGAGTTTTTCCAATTAAAGGACAATCGAAACGGGATTCATTTATTGACATTTAGAGTCGCCACTTGGGAGATTTATGGTGTCCCAAGTCACCGGTTTGAATCCCGAATCGAGGAAAATAATGACTCTATTTAACAGTCCGCGAACCAAAAATTCGAGTAAGGAATTCTGTTAACCCGGGAGAAGGTGTTAGGCATTCCCAAATTTCGTGGTTCTAGCACGGTCGCTCAACTGTTATATTTGGCTTAAATTATCTGATTTTAACAATTATGAACCTATGTGAAAATTTTAAATTTAACCACTTTTATTTATTTTTTAAAGAATGTTGAACATCGTTTAAAACATGTCTTTGGATCGCGTCACATGAAATGCACCCGCAATCCAGAACACATCTTATTCAATGTTTTGGGATTTGGATTTGGGTCACATGAAATGCACACCCGAGATTAAGAAAGCAAAATTATTAAACACGCGCCTAAAGAGACTAACGCATTATTATCTTTGGGGAGGGACGTGAAATTCGCTAAACGGCCCCTCCCAAAATTTAAGTATTTTAATTCAACCATTTATTGACGGCCCCGCAATTTATGGATTTCAGTTGACGCAGCTCACTCTTATTATTTAAAGGCAAACTTAAAATAACTACGATTTCTATTTAATATTGTCTCTAAAGGGCCCTAGTTAATTAGAATACTTGAAAGGGCCAAGTTCTTATAAGTCTATTTCAAATCATTTAGGCCTAACAATTTAGCAAGTAAAAGACAGGGCATTTTCAGCAAATTGTCCAAAGCAGCCCAGATCATATGTACAAAGGGCAGGACGTTTTGGGCCTGTGATGAAGGGTCCAAGCCCAGGGTGTGCTAGTGCGGGCATCTCAGCTATACAGCATGAATATGGTTGTCTAGACCCTGCGTTTGAGCCCAATAGGATAAGGTCTTAATGCCAACTTACAATTCTATTTACCTACCACACTTTAGCTTTATAGACATTTAAAATTTAAATTTATTACATTTATGGACAACTCGATTTTAAATTCAATGTGCAGCCCAGACGACCTCTAATTATGATTCAACTTGACCATGCAGTTCATTACTCGAATTATTTGTGTGTTTTTCCTGATTTCTTTATTAAGGCCATAGATAATTGTTTTTGAGAATTGAAGCTTCAATTGCAGCCCAAGTCGAGTTCAATTTTTAAGCATTTACCTAGTCGAGTGTTTAATTACACATGAGGATTATTCATAACACTACACTAGGCTAAAGGATATCAATAGTCCAATACAAATCAAACGTTCAAGAGTCCAAAACAATGCTGATTACTTACAACATCCAATTACTTGTATTCCATCTAGCTTAATCTATGAACATGTACAAGATGGAAATAACAACACAGCCAGTTTCTATTTTATCTAAACAACTAATGTGAAAATTAACTTCAATTTAACAAGCCTGTCAAACATGGCATTCATAGACAGAGGACACACAATCTAAATAATCAAGTGCAATTCATATAGTCCTGCTACTGTCCAGTTTTTACTACAGAATTTAAACATTAAATGCTAAAAATGTGAATTTACATAATCTAGCCTTAGAATCCATCACACAGCCTAAGTGTCCAGTCCAATTAAACAAGCATTGGTTAATCACATCCTATAAGAGGATTCTATTCAGTTACAGACCAAACAAATAAGAAATTCAGCAGGAGAGGCATGATCAACACTTCATTTCATTTCAAAATGCATGGGGAGTACAAAAATGTGTACCGGAAAGTGAAGGAGAAGAGAAGTGAAGAATCAGTATATAGAAGCAGCAACAACTAACAGTAGCACCAATTTACCAAGACTTAGAACTCAGAAAGCTATGAAAAACAATTTCAAGCCCACAGTACACCAACTGACACCAACTAAAGTTGAATGGTCTAAATCCAGATCACTTTCAAATCCTAATAACCCCGGAGTTGAACAGAAATTGAAACAGAGATGCAAAAATCAATGAAACAGTAAGAATTGAGGCAGCTTTAGTATTCAATTCTCAATGAATCTATCCTCTCAAATACTCCTTGTATTTTTTGTATGTTCTTAAACTTTCAGTTTTCCAGAATGTTTTTCTCTCAATCTTTTTCTCTTGATCTCCCTCAGACTAAGTTCCTTTTATTTATCAAACTCTCTTCAACTCTCAAAAGAAACTGTCAGAAATTGAAAAAAAATCTCCCCCTCTTTTTCAATATGTTCTCCTTTTTTTCTTCTCAATCTGAATCCCCTTTTTTATAAGTTTTTCCAACCCCCTTTTGTCCAAATTTTCAGACCTCTTTTTGTGGTATTCAATCAATGCATTCCCTATTATTAATCTTATCTCTCAATTTTCATTACCCCATTACTCTAGTATCCTTTATTTAATCATTAGTGCTATTTTCACTACCAATTATCTTTCCATTTTTTAATAATTCCACCTAGTAGTGCTTATAATTTTAATATAGCTATTGCGCCCCCATAATAATTGTTAGCATCCCCTATACCTACTGCTGCTTCAAAAACACTAACTCTGTTATTACTTCTTTATTAATCTACTATCAGATGGGCCTTTAATCACACTAAAATTTCTTTGCAAATCAGATACAATCAACTAAGGGCCATAATGCCAAAAATAGAGGAAAATATTTCAAACACTTGTCAAATGACATGAACAAATGGAAGCAAATAGTTCAAACATTCTGCTATGACATGAACAACAACAACCTTTAATATCTAAATACAACCAAACAATGAATTGGCTCAAACACATGTAGAGGATAGAATTGAAACTCGAACCTCAAACGAGAAATGAAGAAGAATTATCTCAAATCTAAAACAACCTAATTAACAGACTAAACGAACTAAAGGTTTTAAATAAATATGTATAACAAAAATGACCTGTAATAAACTAAAAAAAATCAACAGAAAATTACCTAGAAGAATAAAATATGGAGTGACAAATGAAAAAAAGAAAAAAATGAATTAGAAGGGAAGGAGAATAACCCGTAAATACCTCGGCTCATGAAGAACTGGTCATGAGGCTTCAAAGCCTTCGATTTTCGTCAAAATCGGATATTAATAGTGTGTTCTTTAAGAGAAAACACAACTAATATCGAATTGAAACGAAAAACCTTGACTTGGATTTTTAGGGTTCACTTTCGATCTAAAATTTGAGAAAATCCAACTAGATTCGAGGGAAACTATTGATGGTTTAGGGATGAGAGAAGTCTAGTGGTGGTATGGTGTTAATTTGGGGTCAAACAGACGACCTAGGGTTTGGGGTCGATTTATTCGATCCAACATTCGAAGAGATCGGTTGGGATTCGAGAGAAACTGTTAGGATGGTTGGAATGGGGAGGCCAAGGGGGTTCTAGGGTGTGAACATGGAGTTATTTGGCCGCCGGCCGCCGCCATAGGCGATTTCTGGTGGGCGGT
This sequence comes from Nicotiana glauca, assembly GCA_026770625.1. Taxonomy (NCBI): domain Eukaryota; kingdom Viridiplantae; phylum Streptophyta; class Magnoliopsida; order Solanales; family Solanaceae; genus Nicotiana; species Nicotiana glauca. Next base: position 79,644 of record MU701399.1, on the reverse strand, counting down.
CAACGGTGGTGTGAGGCGGAGGGTTATTTGGGGTCTCTGGGGCTTAGAGACGCGAGGGGGTTTGGCTTGGGGGTGTGGGGTGTGTTAGGAATATATAGTGGGTGGGGATTTAATCTTGGCCGTTTGATCAATTAAGATCAACGGCCTGGATCCTTTCACTAATAAGAAACGGTGTCGTTTGGTTTACTGAGGTGGCGGGTTGGACCGAGTATAGAGAAAGGGACAGGGTCAGGTTATGGGAGAGATGATCTCGATCGTTGGATATGTGAGATCCAATGGCCCAAATTGGGTGTGACAGAACGACGTCGTTTGGACGTCTGTAAGGCCTGAAGATTTGGACCGGGCATAGGGTGTTTTGGGCCTGGTTTTGAAGATTTAGCTTGGGCCTGGGATTTTCAGCCCAGTCCGATTTTCTCTCCATTTTTCATTTTGTTTCTTTCCTTCTCTTTCTTTTTATTTCCTAATTTTAAAACTAAAATTCTAAATTAAATTATAAACCAAATTACAAATACTAATTAATTCCTAATAACAATCATCACACACAATTAAATACCAATTAAAATAAAATCACAATTTGACATTTAATGCTAGAAAATGCAAAGTACATATCTTTTTTGTGATTTTTCATTTTTGTAAAATAGACTTAATTACTCCTAATTGTAAAATTAAATCCTAAAATGCAAATGCGACATATTTTTATATTTTCATTAATTTAAACAAACAAACATGCACACACAAACACAAAAAATAAAAGAAAAATAACACAAAAATTGCAAACAACACAAAACTATTTTATTTTAAATTTTTTGGAGTGGTTCTCATATTGGGCAAAAATCACGTGCTCACAGCTGCCCTCTTTGCCCAGAAACACGAAGAGTTTTCGTGCAAAGATAAAGTGAGCGGATACGAGCGATTTTTGCCCGTTTGAATACCCCGTGTGAAGCATTTTTTGAAAGTTTTGACCGAACCTTTGCTTCAAAAGGTCTCTTCCATATCATTTGGCTAAAAAGGAATCAGGTCAATGTAGTTCGGGAAGTTTTGGTAGTTGGGTCTACCGTGGGACTGTGATTTTGCTATTACTGCTATTGATGTTGCTGCTACTGCTTACTGACCTCCTTATTACATCATGCTAAACGAAAATAAGAAGCTAGACTAAACTTATAGTCTATGAATTAGAAAATCTTATCTAGATCTTCAGACTTGCTCTTGTGTCTCTTGTTGCCTTGCTGTCTTGTTGACTTGTGTTTCCTCTAATGTTTCTTTATTTCTGACTTGACTTGTATTCTCTCTTGATTACCGAACTTGAACTGCTTATTTTCTTCTTGTGGGCTTCGAATTATTTTTTCCTTCGAAGCTTGAACTGCTTTCTTCCGACCACTGTTGCATTCCTTCTGATCTTGAATTTATTCCTCTGATTTTTGTTGTAACCTTCCGCCCTCCTGGCGGGTTGCTGACTTCTTGAATTAAAAGTTATGCCTTTCCAGGCGGGCACCTGACCTCAACCATGACTTAAAACTTCAAATACAATTTAAAAGATAACGCCTTTCCGTTCATCAGGCGGACACCTGACCTCAACAACAACTCAAAAAATAAAATGCCATTTCATTCTTCAAGCGGGCACGTGACCTCAACTATAATTTAAAATTTCAACTTAAGAAGATAACGCCTTTCCGTTCTTCAGGTGGGCACCTGACTTCAACTATAATTTAAAACTTCGAATACAATTTAAAAATATAACGCCTTTCTGTTCTTCAGGCGGGCACCTGACTTCAACTATAACTCGAAAAATAAAACGCCATTCCGTTCTTCAGGCGGGCACCTGACTTCAACTATAATTTAAAACTTCAAATACAATTTAAAAAGATAACGCCTTTCCGTTCTTCAGGTGGGCATCTGACTTCAACAACAAAATAAAACGCCATTCCTTTCTTCAGGCAAGCACCTGACTTCAACAACAACTTAAAAATAAAATGCCATTCCATTCTTCAGGCGGGCACCTGACCTCAGCAATAACTTAAAAATAAAATGCCATTCCGTTCTTCAGGCGCGCATCTGACTTCAACCACAACTTCAACTACAAAAAAGATAACGCCATTCCGTTCTTCAGGCGGGCACCTGATCTCAGCGATAACTTAAAAATAAAATGCCATTCCGTTCTTCAGGCGGGCACCTGACTTCAACCACAACTTCAACTACAAAAAAGATAACGCCATTCCGATCTTCAGGCGGGCTCCTGACTTCAACAACAACTTAAAAAATATAACGCCTTTTCGCTCTTCAGGCGGGCTCCTGACTTCAATTTCAACTTAACAATATAATGCCTTTCCGCTCTTCAGACGGGCTCCTGACTTCAACAACAACTTAGAAAACGCCATTCCGATCTGCAGGCGGGCTCCTGACACCAACAACAACTTAAAAATATAACGCCATTCCGATCTCCAGGTGGGCTCCTGACTCCAACAACAACTTAAAAATATAACGCCATTCCGATCTTCAGGCGGGCTCCTGACTTAAACAACAACTTAAAAAATATAACGCCTTTCCGCTCTCCAGGCGGGCTCCTGACTTCAACAACAACTTAAAAAATATAATGCCATTCTGATCTCCAGGCGGGCTCCTGACCCCAACAACAACTTTAAAAATATAACGCCTTTCCGATCTCCAGGCGGGCTCCTGACTTTAACAACAACTTAAAAAATACAACGCCATTTCGATCTCCAGGCAAGCTCCTGACTTCAACAATAACTTAAAAAAATAAAACGCCATTCCGTTCTTCAGGCGAGCACCTAACTTCAACAACAACTTAAAAATAAAATGCCATTCCGTTTTTCAAGCGGGACCTGACCTCAAGTACAACTTAAAAATAAAATGCCATTCCGTTCTCCAGGCGGACTCCTGACCTCAACTATAATTTAAAAACTTCAAATACTATTTAAAAAGATAACGCCTTTCCGTTCTTCAGGCGGGCACCTGACTTCAACAACAACTTAAAAATAAAACGACATTCTGTTCTTCAAACGAGCACCTGACTTCAACTATAATTTAAAACTTCAATTGCAATTTAAAAACATAACGCCTTTCCGTTCTTCAGGCGGGCACCTGACTTCAATAACAACTTAAAAATAAAACGCCATTCCGTTCTTCAGACGGGCACCTGACTTTAATTATAATTTAAAACTTCAATTGCAATTTAAAAAGATAACGCATTTTCGTTCTTCAGGCGAGCACCTGACTTCAATAACAACTTAAAAATAAAATGCCATTTCGTTCTTCAGGCGGGCACCTCACTTCAACAATAACTTAAAAAAATAAAATGCCATTTCGTTCTTCAGGCGGGCACCTCACTTCAACAATAACTTAAAAAAATAAAATGCCATTTCGTTCTTCAGGCGGGCACCTGACTTCAACAACAACTTAAAAATAAAATGCCATTCCGTTCTTCAGGCTGGCACCTGACCCCAACTATAACTTAAAATTGCATTCGTATTGTCGTTGTTCCCCCTTGCCTCCTGAACCATTTTCCTTATAACTTGAATTATCTTTCTTCAGAACTACTTCCCTCAAGACTTGTATTGTATTCCTCCTTCAAAACTACTTCCCTCAAAACTGGTGTTTCATTCTTCTGCAAACTGCTGGGGATAACACTTTTTTTCAAAATATGTTATCTTCCTCCTTCAAAGACTACTTCCCTTAAAGATGGTGTTATCTTCCTTCTTCAAAACCACTTCCTTTAAAACTTGTGTTTTATCCCTCTGAAAACTGCTGGGGATAACACTAGCCTCTTTTTTTTTTTGAATAACACTGCTGGGATAATACTGTTGGGGAATTATCTTTCTTCTTTCCTCAAGTGGGTACCCGACTTCAGGAAAATTTTCAAAATAGAGGAAAATTTTTCTGCCCCAGTTTGATAATCTTTCTTGTATCATACCTTTCCGCCATCAACAACATTTCCTACCCTTGTTTCAAATCAAAGAAAATTCTATCAGTTTAAAGTGTGGTGGTTGGTTGTGATGCTCCTGCTAGGGATGGTTTTCCTTTTCTCTTTTCCATGCTCTGCGTTGTCCGACCATCTTGAAACTCGGCTAATAACTTCCGACCATCTTGATGATTCTATTTCACAAACTTCTCCATTGTTGTTTTCCACTCTTATTTGACTCCGATATCTTTTTTTTTGTGGCATTGTTCGTGAACTGGAATTTTCCCGACCTTTGAGTCTCATATGAATTTTCCAAATTATGTCCATCGCTCTCTGCATTTTTCTTTCTTGATTTGTCCACTGGCCTTTGCCTTATACCCTTTGATTTTAGCTGGGGATATCCTTCTTGACACTGGTCCACCCTTTTGTCAATCTCATCATCGAATATACCCTTGATTCAATCACTCTGGTCCTCCTTCTGTTGCACTGTCTATGAATTGATATGGACCAATCTTGGGTATTTTGCGCGAACCTCAAAGCATGTTGACTATTACCAGCTCATTGTGCTTGTTCTTTCCTGACTTATACTATTTTGATGTACTAGTCAGATCTCGTCTTGCAATAATTGGAAAGCTGATGGCAAATTTTGAAGTCATTTCTCACTTGTTCTGACCAAACAGACTCAGGCAGAGGAAACGAACGAAAATAGAAGGGAATAGAGTAAAAGACAAAAGAGAGAGATGACTCCTAGTGATAAAAGCTATAAAGTAAAAACCTATCTGACGTGGACACCAACTCTAATGGCCATGACATGCACATGTAGCCTATCCTCCATTGTTAATCGCCTTTCACAATCTTCGTCGGGTGCTTTCCCACCCGATTCTCAATCTTTATTCGACTTGCAATGCTCGAAGGGTTTTCACTATCAAGCCTCTCTCATTTTGGTTTTTCTCTCAACTTACAATTGCCTCATGGTGCTTGTGAAGGTTTTCACCGATAAGACTCTCTCACTTTATGATTTCTCACGGCTTTCATCATCTTATGGTGCCTGTGAAGGTTTTCACCGGTAAGACTCTCTCGTTTTCTTATCTTTCTGCTGGGGATTGGAGTGTTACCGATAAGACTCTCTCATTTTATTTCTTTTCTGCTGGGGACCGGAGTGTTATTCTCGACTTCCATTTGCCTGACTTGGCATCTTTTGAAGACTGATCGGAAGGTCTTTCTTTGGACCGTAATGCGAGATTTTGGATAGGCTAGAAAGAAAGGGTATTTAAAGGCTCAGAACGCATCAATTTGGGTTCAAAATTACAACCTTCGGAACCAGATTTCTTTACATCAAAACTACTTCTGCCCATGTTTCTTGCTTAGAGATTTTTTGATTTTTTTGTTACACTATGACCGAGTCGTGAATCGCCTACGTATCCTCTTTGAGGAATCAGATCAAATGTAGTTCACCAATTCCTTGTTGTTTTCCTTTTCACTTAATTATTATTTTTCTTTTCTTTTTCTTTTTCTTTATCTTCCATGTTTGTGTTTTTAATCTTTGTTACTGATATTGAAAGAGGTATATGAAAGAAAACAAATAAGACTCAAAGGGTTAACGAAGGATAAAGTGTTTATATAGCAGAATAAAAATGCCTCCGTCATTCCAATCTTCAAAAACATGCCAAGCACAAACAACGCGTTTAAACAAAGATTTGTAATATCCTCAGATCGTGCTAGACTTGATAGCTATATCAACATCTTTGCTTTCTTCATCTGTTAAATACAAAGCACCCTTTGGGCAACACTTTCACTCTCATTAACATGAACGAACCCCTACAATTTTGCCCACTTGCATTTACAGTTTCTTTATGTTTTCACTGCCCACGGTTCCACATGGTTCGGGCTTCAAATGATCTCAACTGTTCTTATTTTCTTTAGGTGTCCCGATCATCTCCCAATGGTTTTATGATTAACTTTTAAGATCAGGCCTAAATTGTGCGCGCATGTCATGTCACTAGAATCGGCAGGAAAACAACTATAAAAAGGAGAGTACTAAACAAAAGGAAATGTCTAGAAATAATGGAAAATAGAGAATTGCATTAGACAGACAGGGAAAGAGTTTGTACAATAAAACAAGCACAATAAACTGGGTTACAAGCCTTGGAACAAACCTAGACAACACCAAATGAGATACTATGACCAAAGGAACTGGAAAAAATAAAATGATAGAAGGGTTTGATTTACAAGACAATATCCAGATTATAACCCAGAAATAACCTGGACAACAGAAATGACAACCAAATGAACCATTGAGACTCCTCCATGTCTAAACAATAAAAGAGCATATTTCCAATTACCAAGCACGACATCTTATCCACTGAGCTTCGCATCAATATTGAGAAGACCACTATCTGTTTCAACACCTTCAACTTTAGTGAATACATCCCCAAGAAGATTCTCATGCTCTTTATTACTGTCGTCGATCACAATCACTCCTTCGTGAATCATTCTTTCTATTTCCCTTTTCAAGGAACGACAACTCTCAATGCTATGCCCTTGGACATTGGAGTGGTACGTGCATCGTGCAGTAGGATCAAAGTTTCTTGCACGTCGATCTGGAGTATATCCGGCGATCGGCTCAATCAGGCCAGAATGTTTTAGCCTTTCAAACAAACTTGCTTAAGATTCTCCTATAGGGGTGAGAGCCTTTTTCTCGTTTCAGCAACCTCTCATTCCTAAATGCCTAATTTGGCCGGAAACCTGATCCAGGAGGTTTTTGGTATGCATGTGGGGGTGGATAGGCATTTTGTGAAGCTGGGTACTTGGAAAGTGAAGCATATCTTTGGGAGTCCCGTGCAGAGAAGTAGCGTTGGGAAAATATAGTTGGATGACGAGTGATGGAGCTACTCGGGTGGCTGGGAAAGCTGTCATAAGTGGGTAGATATGGAGAGAATGGAGGATCATCCATTATTGTGTTAGGTGCTTGGGTAAGGACGAAATCCAGGAAGCTAGGTGGTGCTTTCCCAGTCATCAATGCTCGATACATGTCTGCCACATGTTGTCTCAATATTTTCACTTCTTCTACCAACCCGTTGTTCTGTTCAACCAGCTGTATTCGAGCATCGGTACCAACCCACTCAGTTATGAGGTTCTCTGCCATTGTCTCTTGACTTTGTATTGCAGGGAAGCGTCACTTTAGAACCACAACCAACTACCCTTCTGATATGAACACACCAAAATTAAGCCATCACGTTAGCGTTAGGGCATTTGTTAGATAGCTAAACACATATTAGGGATGCAATGCACCTAGGCAGTTAAACCTTTCTATCATGCATTTGCTTCAGTTACGTGCGTCATTCTGGCTTCTTATAATTGCGCTCCTTTTGAAAATCTCCTAAACTTTCCTTTGTTTCTCATTCTCTTTTTGCTTTTCTATTATTCCCTTTTTTCTTTTTTTTAGTGGTGGCGAATCTTATGTGGATTGCCTACGTATCATGTCCCCGCATGAATCAGACTGTGCGTAGTTCTGACATAAATGCCAAATGACTAAGAAAAAATTGGATTTTTTTTTCAAGTTCTCCGTAAAAGAAAAAAGTGTTCATTACGACACATTACAATATTAATGAACTCCAAAAGACTCTAACATCAAAATGGCAATACAGTCTAAAATAGAATAACAGACTCTGACTAACAAATACTCTTTTTTTATAGGAAAATAATCACAGTTTTCTCAAAAATTTCATAAAAATATCTGGTCTTGTCAATACGGCCTTTCATCACTTCGAAGAAGATTTAAAGGCTTTATTTGTTAACTGGCCAAAATTTTGAAAAATGACCAAAGGCGGTTGTTCTTGCAAAAATGGCCTTCCGGCGTCCTTTTGGGGACATTCCGCAATTTTAGACAAGAATTTCATCACCATACTTATGAAAAAACAGACATTTATTTACCCTATAAAAGAATTTCTTTTTTTTTTTAATAATTAATTTTTTTTCAAATAATTTTTCCAAATAGTTGAACCCGATATGAGTTGCCTACGTATCCCACATCCGGTGAGAATCAAACTTACGTAGTTCTGCCAAATAAAACAAACTATATTTGAAAACACAACATTTTTCCCATTTATATATTTTTTTTTCATTTTAAAATACATAAACTATTTTTTTTTGAAAACCAAATCATATTTTTTTCCTTTATTGGCAAATAAAGTAGACTATTTTGAAAAACATTTTTTTTTTCTTTTTCAGGGGAAAATAAAATAAACTATTTTGAAAACTGAAATTCTTTTCTTTTTTTTTTCATTTTTCTCAAAACCCGGTAGAGTCTCGGCACTACTTGGACATTGGTATTTCCAAAATAGGTGATTAACTCCTCTAGCCCTCTACACTGCTATTTCTCTCTACCTTCTTTTTCTTGTTTTTTTTTTAATTTTTCTCAATATTCAAAAACCGGTCAGCATGCAAGTCCGAAGCAAATAAATGCACAAGTGGCAAGTAAAAACGCATCAGGATGGTCTTTTCTATTTCGGGTACACCTGTCGTAGACAAACCCAACCCCTGTGTTGAGTCTCTTAAGTCAAATGCATATGATGCAAACAAACGTTCCTACTAGGGATCCGGTATGAGGCTTCATTTTTCTAGGTTTAAAACCTGGGTTTATTGTTCTAGACCTGGCTTACACGAGCGGACAACTCGAGCCGAGGGGGGCAGCGTACCGGGGATACAGAAGCTCCGCCGGCTTAGCAACTTATCCGAACCTCGTTCTAAATGGGAAAAGACTCTAAACAGAAGAGAAGTCACATGAAGTGCACTCTTCTCCATGATGTAGAAGACTCAGAAAGAGGAGGGATTCGTAACAATTTATATACAGTTCACCAATATCAAAGCGGTAAAAAGAAATATTTGCACATTAGTTCCAAAACATGTAATAAAACCAAATAGTATACAAGTCAAATACAACAAATATTCCAAGCTCGAATTCTTGAACCCCGTGAAACTCTGGGTTCGATCCCCAGCAGAGTCGCCAGAGCTGTCACACCTCCTTTTTCACTACGCCCGCAGGGGCATAGGAGGTTAGGGAGTTTTTTCAATTAAAGGACAATCGAAACGGGTTTCATTTATTGAGATTCAGAGTCGCCACTTGGGAGATTTATGGTGTCCCAAGTTATCGGTTAGAATCCCGAATCGAGGAAAACAATGACTCTGTTTAACAGTCCGCAAACTAGAAATCCGAGTAAGGAATTCTCTTAACCCGGGAGAAGGTGTTAGGCATTTCCGAATTCCGTGGTTCTAGCACGGTCGCTCAACTGTTATATTTGGCTTAAATTATCTAATTTTAACAATTATGAACCTATGTGCAAATTTTAACTTTAACCGCTTTTTATTTATTTTTTAAAGAATGTTGAACATCGTTTAAAACATGTCTTTGGATCGCGTCACATGAAATGCACCCGCAATCCGGAACACATCTTATTCAACGTTTTGGGATTTTGATTTGGGTCACATGAAATGCACATCCGAGTTTAAGAAAGCAAAATTATTAAACACGCGCCTAAAGAGACTAACGCATTATTATCTTTGGGGAGGGCCGTGAAATTCGCAAAATGGCCCCTCCCGAAATCTAAGTATTTTAATTCAACCATTTATTGAAGGCCCCGCAATTTATGGATTTCAGTTGACGTAGCTCACTCTTATTATTTAAAGGCAAACTTAAAATAACTACGATTTCTATTTAACATTGTCTCTAAAGGGCCCTAGTTAATTAGCATACTTGAAAGGGCCAAGTTCTTAAAAGTCGATTTCAAATCATTTAGGCCTAACAATTTAGCAAGTAAAAGACAGGGAATTTTCACCAAATTGTCCAAAGCAGCCCAGATCATATGTACAAAGGGCGGGACGTTTTGGGCCTGTGATGAAGGGTCCAGGCCCAGGGTGTGCTAGTGCGGGCATCTCAGTTGTACCACACGAATATGGTTGTCTGGACCCTACGTTTGAGCCCAATAGGACAAGGTCTTAATGCCAACTTACAATTCTACTTACCTAGCACACTTTAGCATTATAGACATTTAAAATTTAAATTCATTACATTTATGGACAACTCAATTTTAAATTCAATGTGCAGCCCTGACGACCTCTTATTACGATTCAACTTGACCATGCAGTTCATTACTCGAATTATTTGTGTGTTTTTCCTGATTTCTTTATTAAGGCCATAGATAATTGTTTCTCAGAATTGAAGCTTCAACTGCAGCCCAAGTCGAGTTCAAATTTTAAGAATTTACCTATTCGAGTGTTTAACTGCACATGAGGATTATTCATAATACTACACTAGGCTAAAGGAAATCAATAGTCCAATACAAACCAAACGTTCAAGAGTCCAAAACAATGCTGATTACTTACAACATCCAATTACTTGTATTCAAACTAGCTTAATCTATGAACATGTATAAGATGGAAATAACAACACAGTCAGTTTCTATTTTATCTAAACAACTAATGTGAAAATTAACTTCAATTTAACCAGCTTGTTAAACATGGCATTCATAGACAGAGGACACACAATCTAAATAATCAAGTGCAATTCATATAGTCCTCCTACTGTCCAGTTTTTTTTTTAGAATTTAACCATTAAAAGCTAAAAATGTAAATTTATATAATCTAGCCTTAGAATCCATCACACAGCCTAAGTGTCCAGTCCAGCTAAATAAGCATTGGTTAATCACATCCTATAAGAGGATTCTACTCAGTTACAAACCAAACAAACAAGAAATTCTGCAGGAGAGGCATGATCAACACTTCATTTTATTTCAAAATGCCTGGGGAGTACAAAAATGTATACCTGGAAGTGAAGGAGAAGAGAAGTGAAGAATCAGTATATAGCAGCAACAACAACTAACAGCAGCACCAATTTACCGAGACTTAGAACTCAGAAAGTTATGAAAAACAATTTCAAGCCCACAGTACACCAACTGACACCAACCAAAGTTGAATGGTCCAAATCCAGATCACTTTCAAATCCCAATAACCCCGGAGTTGAACAGAAATTGAAACAGAGAAGCAAAAATCAATGAAACAGTAAGAATTGAGGCAGCTTTAGTATTCAATACTCAATGAATCTATCCTATCAAATACTCCTTGTATTTTTTGTATGTTCTTAAACTTCAGTTTTCCGAATGTTTTTCTCTCAATCTTTTTCTCTTGATCTCTCTTAGACTGAGTTCCTTTTATTTATCAAACTCTCTTCAACTCTCAAAAGAAACTGTCAGAAATTGAAAAAAAATCTCCCCCTCTTTTTCAATATGTTCTCCTTTTTTTCTTCTCAATCTGAATCCCCTTTTTTATAAGTTTTTCCAACCCCCTTTTGTCTAGATTTTTAGGCCTTTTTTTGTGGTATTCAATCAATGCATTCCCCATTATCAATCTTATCTCTCAATTTTTATTACCCCATTACTCTAGTGCCCTTTATTTAATCATTAGTGTTATTTTCACTGCCAATTATCTTCCCATTTTTTAATGATTCCACCTAGTAGTGCTTATAATTTTAATATAGCTATTGTGCCCCCATAACAATTGTTAGCAGCCCCTATACCTACTGTTGCATCAACAACACTAACTCTGTTATTACTTCTTTATTAACCTACTATTAGATGGGCCTTTAATCACACTAAAATTTCTTTGCAAATCAGATACAATCAACTAAGGGCCATAATGCCAAAAACAGAGGAAAATATTTCAAACACTTGTCAAATGACATGAACAAATGGAAGCAAATAGTTCAAACATTCTGCTATGACATGAACAACAACAACCTTTAATATCTAAATACAATCAAGTACTGAAATGGCTCAAACACATGTAGAGGATAGAATTGAAACTCGAACCTCAAACCAGAAATGAAGAAGAATTATCTCAAATCGAAAACAACCTAATTAACAGACTAAACGAACTAAAGGGTTTAAATCGACCTGTAATAAACTAAAAAAAATCAACAGAAAATTACCTAGAAGAACAAAATATGGAGTGACAAATGAAAAAAAGAAGAAAAATGAATTAGAAGGGAAGGAGAATAACCCGTAAATACCTCGGCTCATGAAGAACTGGTCTTGAGGCTTCAAAACCTTCGATTTTCGTCAAAATTGAATATTAATAGTGTGTTCTTTCAGAGAACACACAACTAATATCGAATTGAAACGAAAAACCTTGACTTAGATTTTTAGGGTTCACTTTCTATCTAAAATTCAAGAAAATCCAACGAGATTCGAGGGAAACTAATCATGGTTTAGGGATGAGGGAAGTCTAGTGGTGGTATGGTGTTAATTTGGGGTCAAACAGATGACCTAGGGTTTGGGGTCGATTTATTCGATCCAATATTCCAAGAGATCGGTTGGGATTCGAGGGAAACTGTTAGGATGATTGGAATGGGGAGGCCAAGGGGGTTCTAGGGTGTGAAGATGGAGGTATTTGGCCGCCGCCCGCCGTCGTAGGCAATTTCCAGCAGGCGGTCGACGGCGGGGTGAGGCGGAGGGTTATTTGGGGTCTCTGAGGCTTAGAGACGACGAGGGGGGATTGGCTTGGGGTGTAAGGTGTGTGTTGGGATTATATAGTGGGGTGGGGATTTAATTCTGGCCGTTTGATCAATTAAGATCAACGGCCTGGATCCTTTCACTAATAAGAAACGGTGTCGTTTGGTTTACTAAGGGGGTGGGTTGGATCGGGTATAGAGAACGGGTCAGGGTCGGGTTATGGGAGAGATGATCTCGACCGTTGGATATGTGAGATCCAACGGCCCAGATTGGGTATGATAGAACGACGTCGTTTGGACGTCAGTAAGGCCTGAAGATTTGGACCGGGCATAGGGTGTTTTGGGCCTGGGTTTGAAGATTTAGCTTGGGCCTGGGATTTTCAGCCCAGTCCGATTTTCTCTCCATTTTTCATTTTGTTTCTTTCCTTCTCTTTCTTTTTATTTCCTAATTTTAAAACTAAAATTCTAAATTAAATTATAAACCAAATGACAAATACTAATTAATTCGTAATAATAATCATCACACACAATTAAATACCAATTAAAATAAAATCACACAATTTGATGTTTAATACTAAAAAATGCAAAGTACATATCTTTTTTGTGATTTTTTATTTTTGCAAAATAGACTTAATTACTCCTAATTGTAAAATTAAATCCTAAAATTCAAATGCGACATATTTTTATATTTTTATTAATTTAAACAAACAAACATGCACACACAAATACAAAAAATAAGAGAAAAATAACACAAAAATTGCAAACAACACAAAACTATTTTATTTTGAAATTTTTGGAGTGGTTCTCATATTGGGCAAAAATCACGTGCTCACAGCTGCCCTCTTTGCCCGGAAACACAAAGAGTTTTCGTGCAAAGATAAAGTGAGCGGATATGAGCGATTTTTGCCCGTTTGAATACCCTGTGTGAAGTATTTTTTGAAAGTTTTGACCGAACCTTTGCTTCAAAAGGTCTCCTACATATCCTTGGCTAAAAAGGAATCAGGTCAATGTAGTTTGGAAAGTTTTGGTAGCTGGGACTACCGTGGAACTGTGATTTTGCTATTACTGTTGTTGTTGTTGCTGCTACTGCTTACTGACCTCCTTATTACATCAGGTTAAACAAAAATAAGAAGCTAGACTAAACTTATAGTCTATGAATTAGAAAATCTTATCTAGATCTTCAGACTTACTTTTGTGTCTCTTGTTGCCTTGTTGTCTTGTTGACTTGTGTTTCCTCTGATGTTTCTTTATTTCTGGCTTAACTTGTATTCTCTCTTGATTATCGAACTTGAACTGCTTATTTTCTTCTTGCGGGCTTCGAATTATTTTTTCCTTCGAAGCTTGAACTGCTTTCTTCTGACCACTGTTGCCTTCCTTCTGATCTTGAATTTATTCCTCTGATTTTTGTTGTAACCTTCCGCCCTCCCGGCGGGTTGCTGACTTCTTGAATTAAAAGGTACGCCTTTCCAGGCGGGCACCTGACCTCAACCATGACTTAAAACTTCAAATACAGTTTAAAAGATAACGCCTTTCCGTTCTTCAGGCGGGCTCCTGACCTCAACAACAACTCGAAAAACAAAACGTCATTCCATTCTTCAAGCGGGCACCTGAACTCAACTATAATTTAAAATTTCAACTTAAAAAGTTAACGCCTTTCCGTTCTTCAGGCGGGCACCTGACTTCAACTATAATTTAAAACTTCGAATACAATTTAAAAAGATAACGCCTTTCCGTTCTTCGGTCGGGCACCTGACTTCAACTATAACTCGAAAAATAAAATGTCATTCTGTTCTTCAGGCGGGCACCTGACTTCAACTATAATTTAAAACTTCAAATACAATTTAAAAAGATAACGCCTTTCCGTTCTTCAGGCGGGCACCTGTCTTCAACAACAAAATAAAATGTCATTCCGTTCTTCAGGCGGGCACCTGACTTCAACAACAACTTAAAAATAATACGCCATTCCATTCTTCAGGCGGGCACCTGACCTCAGCAACAACTTAAAAATAAAATGCCATTCCGTTCTTCAGGCGGGCACCTGACTTCATCTACAACTTAAACTACAAAAAAGATAACGCCATTCCGATCTTTAGGCGGGCTCCTGACTTTAACAACAACTTAAAAAAGTATAACGCCTTTCTGCTCTTCAGGTGGGCTCCTGACTTCAATTTCAACTTAACAATATAATTCCTTTTCGCTCTTCAGGCGGGCTCCTAACTTCAACAACTTAGAAAACGCCATTCCGATCTCCAGGCGGGCTCCTGACTCCAACAACAACTTAAAAATATAACGCCATTCTGATCTCCAGGAGGGCTCCTGACTCCAACAACAACTTAAAAATATAATTCCATTCCGATCTTCAGGCGGGCTCCTGACTTCAACAACAACTTAAAAAATATAACGCCTTTCCGCTCTCCAAGCGGGCTCCTGACTTCAACAACTACTTAAAAAATATAACGCCATTCTGATCTCCAGGCGGGCTCCAGACTCCAACAACAACTCTAAAAATATAACGCCTTTCCGATCTCCAGGCGGTCTCCTGACTTCAACAACAACTTAAAAAATATAACGCCATTCCGATCTCCATGCAGGCTCCTGACTTCTACAATAACTTAAAAAAAATAAAATGCCATTCCGTTCTTCAGGCGGGTACCTGACTTTAACAACAACTTAAAAATAAAACGCCAGTCCGTTCTTCAGGCGGGCACCTGACCTCAACTACAACTTAAAAATAAAATGCCATTCTGTTCTCCAGGCGGGCTCTTGACCTCAACTATAATTTAAAAACTTCAAGTACAATTTAAAAAGATAACGTCTTTCCGTTCTTCAGGCGGGCACTTGACTTCAACTATAATTTAAAAAGATAACTCCTTTTTGTTTTTCAGGCGGGCACCTGACTTCATTAACAACTTAAAAATAAAACGACATTCTGTTCTTCAGGCGGGCACCTGACATCAACAATAACTTAAAAAAATAAAACGCCATTCCGTTCTTCAGGCGGGCACCTGACTTCAACAACAACTTAAAAATAAAACGACATTCCGTTCTTCAGGCGGGCACCTGACCCCAACTATAACTTAAAACTGCATTCGTATTGCCATGGTTCTCCCTTGCCTCCTGAACCATTTTCCTTCTAACTTGAATTATCTTTCTTCAGAACTGCTTCCCTAAGACTTGTATTGTCTTCCTCCTTCAAAACTACTTCCCTCAAAACTGGTGTTTCATTCTTCTGCAAACTGCTGGGGATAACACTTTTTTTCAAAATATGTTATCTTCCTCCTTCAAAGACTACTTCCCTTAAAGCTGGTGTTATCTTCCTT
>MU701399.1:6210-62851 GCA_026770625.1 Nicotiana glauca | reverse complement strand
GATTTTAGCTGGGGATATCCTTCTTGACACTGGTCCACCCTTTTGTCAATCTCATCATCGAATATACCCTTGATTCAATCACTCTGGTCCTCCTTCTGTTGCACTGTCTATGAATTGATATGGACCAATCTTGGGTATTTTGCGCGAACCTCAAAGCATGTTGACTATTACCAGCTCATTGTGCTTGTTCTTTCCTGACTTATACTATTTTGATGTACTAGTCAGATCTCGTCTTGCAATAATTGGAAAGCTGATGGCAAATTTTGAAGTCATTTCTCACTTGTTCTGACCAAACAGACTCAGGCAGAGGAAACGAACGAAAATAAAAGGGAATAGAATAAAAGACAAAAGAGAGAGATGACTCCTAGTGAGAAAAACTATAAAGTAAAAACCTATCTGACGTGGACACCAACTCTAATGGCCATGACATGCACATGTAGCCTATCCTCCGTTGTTAATCGCCTTTCACAATCTTCGTCGGGTGCTTTCCCATCTGATTCTCAATCTTTATTCGACTTGCAATGCCCGAAGGGTTTTCACTATCAAGCCTCTCTCATTTTGGTTTTTCTCTCAACTTACAATTGCCGCATGGTACTTGCGAAGGTTTTCACCGATAAGACTCTCTCACTTTATGATTTCTCACAGCTTTCATCATCTTATGGTGCCTGTGAAGGTTTTCACCGGTAAGACTCTCTCGTTTTCGTATCTTTCTACTAGGGATTGGGGTGTTACCGATAAGACTCTCTCATTTTATTTCTTTTCTGCTAGGGACCGGAGTGTTATTCTCGACTTCCATTTGCCTAACTTGGCATCTTTTGAAGACTGATCGGAAGGTCTTTCTTTGGACCGTAATGTGGGATTTTGGATAGGCTAGAAAGAAAGGGTATTTAAAGGCTCAGAACGCATCAATTTGGGTTCAAAATTACAACCTTCGGAACCAGATTTCTTTACATCAAAACTACTTTTGCCCCTATTTCTTGCTTGGGGATTTTTTGATTTTTTTTGTTACACTATGACCGAGCCGTGAATCGCCTACGTATCCTCTTTGAGGAATCAGGTCAAACGTAGTTCACTAATTCCTTGTTGTTTTCCTTTTCACTTAATTATTATTTTTCTTTTCTTTTTCTTTTTCTTTATCTTCCATGTTTGTGTTTTTAATCTTTGTTACTGATTCCGAAAGAGGGATATGAAAGAAAAAAAATAAGGCTCAAAGGGTTAACGAAGGATAAAGTGTTTATATAGCAGAATAAAAATGCCTCCGTCATTCCAATCTTCAAAAACATGCCAAGGACAAATAACGTGTTTAAACAAAGATTTGTAATATCTTCAGATCGTGCTAGACTTGATAGCTATATCAACTTCTTTGCTTTCTTCATCTGTTAAATACAAATCACCCTTTGGGCAACACTTTTACTCTCATTAACATGAACGACCCCTGTCAATTTGGCCCACTTGCATTTACAGTTTCTTTATGTTTTAACTGCCAACGGTTCCACATGATTCAGGCTTCAAATGATCTCAACTGTTCTTATTTCCTTTAAGTGTCCCGATCATCTCCCAATGGTTTTATGATTAACTTTTAAGATCAGGCCTAAACTGTGCGCGCATGTCATGTCACTAGAATCGGCAATAAATGAACTATAAAAAGGATAGTACCAAACAAAAGAAAATGTCTAGAAATAATGGAAAACAGAGAATTGCATTAGACAAACGGGGAAAGAGTTTGTACAATAAAACAAGCACAATAAACTAGGGTAAAACCGTTGGAACAAACCTAGACTACACCAATTGAGATACTATGACCAAAGGAACTGGACAAAATAAAATGATAGAAGGGTTTGATTTACAAGACAATATCCAGATTATAACCCTGAAATAATGTGGACAACAGAAATGACAACAAAATGAACCACCGAGACTCCTCCCCGGCTAAACAAGAAAAGAGCATCTTTACAATTACCAAGCGCGACATCTTAGCCACTGAGCTTCGCATCAATATTGCCAAGACCACTATATGTTTCAACACCTTCAGCTTTAGTCAATTCATCCCCAAGAAGATTCTCATGCTCTTTATTACTGTCGTCGATCACAATCACTCCTTCATGAATCATTCTTTCTATTTCCCTTTTCAAGGAACGACAACTCTCAATGCTATGCCTTTGGACATTGGAGTGGTACGTGCATCGTGCAGTAGGATCAAAGTTTCTTGCACGTCGATCTGGAGTATATACGGCGATCGGCTCAATCAGGCCGGAATGCTTTAGCCTTTCAAATAGACTTGCATAAGATTCTCCGATAGGGGTGAGAGCCTTTTCTTGTTTCAGCAACCTCTCGTTCCTAAATGCCTAATTTGGTCGGAAACATGATCCAGGAGGTTTTCGGTATGCCCGTGGGGGTGGATAGGCATTTTGTTGAGCTGGGTACTTGGAAAGTGAAGCATGTCTTTGGGAGTCCCGTGCAGAGAAGTAGCGTTGAGGAGGGGAGTAGCGTTGGGAAAATATAGTTGGATGACGAGTGGTGGAGCTACTCGGGTGGCTGGGAAAGTTGTCATAAGCGGGTAGATATGGAGAGCATGGAGGATCATCCGTTATTGTGTTAGGTGTTTGGGTAAGCACGGAGTCTAGGAAGCTAGGTGGTGGCGGTGGTGGTACTTTCCTAGTCATCCATGCTCGATACATGTCTGGCACATATTGTCTCAATATTTTCACTTTTTCTACCAACCCGTTGTTCTTTTCAACTAGCTATTTTCGGGCATCGATACCAACCCACACAGTTCTGAGGTTCTCTGCCATTGTCTCTTGACTTTGTGTTGCAGGGAAGCGTCACTTTAGAACCACAACCAACCACCCTTCTGATATGAGCACACCAAAATGAAGCCATCACATTAGCGTTAGGGCATTTGACAGATAGGTAAACATATATCAGGGATGCAATGCACCTAGGCCTGCATTTGCTTCAGTTACGTGCGTCATTCTGTATTCTTATAATTGCGCTCCTTTTGAAAATCTCCTAAACTTTCCTTTGTTTCTCATTCTCTTTTTGCTTTTCTATTATTCCCTTTTTTCTTTTTTTTTTAGTGGTGGTCGAATCTTATGTGGATTGCCTACGTATCATGTCCCCGCATGAATCAGACCGTGCGTAGTTCTGACATAAATGCCAAATGACTAACAAAAAATTGGATTTTTTTTTCAAGTTCTCCGTAAAAGAAAAATGTGTTCATTACGACACATTACAATATTAATGAACTCCAAAAGAATCTAACATCAAAATGGCAATACAGTCTAAAATAGACCAACAGACTCTGACTGACAAATACTCTTTTTTTTATCGGAAAATAATCATAGTTTTCTCAAAAATTTCATAAAAATATCCGGTCTTGTCAATACGGCCTTTAAGCACTTCGAAGAAGATTTAAAGGCTGTATTTTCTAACCGGCCAAAAATTTGAAAAATGACCAAAGGCGGCTGTTCTTGCAAAAACGGCCTTCCGGCGTCATTTTGGGGACATTCGGCAATTTTAGACAAGAATGTCATCACCTTACTTATGAAAAAACTTACATTTATTTACCCTATAAAAGAATTTCTTTTTTTATTTTTTAATAATTAATTTTTTTCAAATAATTTTTCCAAATAATTGAANATTTTCTAATATGTTGTGATACTTGATGTGGGTCGCATTCCCTTATTTGTTGATGATGGGGAAGCTAGTGAGGTACATGATTGAGTGAGGACGAGGGCTTCATTGTGAGGATATTAATACCATAGCGTGTGAGTTGTCCGCATAGCACGTGAGTTGACCGTGCGGATCCAGCTATTTATACCATAGCGCATGAGTTGCCCGCATAGCACGTGAGTTGACCGTGCGGATCCAGGTATTAATATGATGGCACGTGAGTTGTCCGTGCTTAGATCTTGGGCTTTGGGAGTCTCTCCGGAGTCTGTACACACCCCCAGTGAGCACAGAGTGCAGAGTGTTAAGTGTATTGAGGGTTGAGTGTTGAGTGTTGAGTGCTGAGTGCGAGTGCTGAGTGATGGAGTGACATTGTTGTGAGGTTGCATTCACTTATGCTATTGCTCCATTTATCAGTTAAATTTCTTTGTTGCATTGGCTGAGTTATTGAATTTACCTATTTATTCCTGTTATTTTTAAAATTGTGAAAAATAAATAATTAGACTATTTTGCTCAGCTCGTCACTACTGCTCAATTCGTTAGTTATTTCTGTTACTACTAAGGTGGTTGCACTCACACTACACCCTGCACTTTATGTGAAGATCCAGGTGAGTTACAGCACGACGATCGTTGAGTTTAGGTCGGCTTTAATTGGAGACTGCAAGGTAACGGCTAGTGTCTGCATGACCTTGTTACTCCTTTTATCATTTCTTCTTTGGACAGTTAGACAATATATATATATATATATATATATATATATATATATATATATATATATATATATATATATATATATATATAAACTATTTTTTTTGAAAACCAAATCACATTTTTTCCTTTATTGGCAAATAAAATAAACTATTTTGAAAAACATTTTTTTTTCTTTTTAAGGGGAAAACAAAATAAACTATTTTGAAAAATGAAACTCTTTTCTTTTTTTTTCATTTATCTCAAAACCCGATGGAGTCTCGGCACTACTTAGACGTTGGTATTTTCAAAACAGGTGATTAACTCCCCTAGCTCTCTACACTGCTATTTCTCTCTTCCTTCTTTTTCTTGTTTTTTTTTCAATTTTTCTCAATATTCAAAAACCGGTCAGCATGCAAGTCCGAAGCAAATAAATGCACAAGTAGCAAGTAAAAATGTATCAGGATGGTCTTTTCCATTTCGGATACACCTGTCCTAGACAGACCCAACCTCTGTGTTGAGTCTCCTAAGTCAAATGCACATGATGCAAACAAACGTTCCTACTAGGGATCCGGCATGAGGCTTTGTTTTTCTAGGTTTAAAACCTAGGTTTATTGTTCTAGACCTGGCTTACCCGAGCGGACAACTCGAGCAGGGGGGGAGGGGCAAACCGGGGATACAGAAGCTCCGCCGGCTTAGCAACTTATCCGAACCTCGTTCTAAATGGTAAAAGACTCTAAACAGAAGAGAAGTCACACGAAGTGTACCCTTCTCTATGATGTAGAAGACTCAGAGAGAGGAGGGATTCGTAACAATTTATATACAATTCACCAATATCAAAGCGGTAAAAAGAAACATTTGCACATTAGTTTCAAAACATGTAATAAAACCAAATAGTATACAAGACAAATACAACAAATATTCCAAGCTCGAATTCTTGAAACCTGCGAAACCAGAGATTCTGGGTTCGATCCCCAGCAGAGTCGCCAAAGCTGTCACACCTCCTTTTTCACTACGCCCGCAGGGGCATAGGGGGTTAGGGAGTTTTTCCAATTAAAGGACAATCAAAATGGGATTCGTTTATAGATATTCAGAGTCGCTACTTGGGAGATTTATGGTGTCCCAAGTCACCGGTTAGAATCCCGAATCGAGGAAAACAATGACTCTGTTTAACAATCCGCGAACCAGAAATCCGAATAAGGAATTCTATTAACCCGGGAGAAGGTGTTTGGCATTCCCGAATTCCGTGGTTCTAGCACGGTCGCTCAACTATTATATTTGGCTTAAATTATCTGATTTTAACAATTATGAACCTATGTGCAAATTTTAACTTTAACCGCTTTTTATTTATTTTTTAAAGAATGTTGAACATCGTTTAAAATATGTCTTTGGATCGCGTCACATGAAATGCACCTGCAATCCGGAACACATCTTATTCAACGTTTTGGGATTTGGATTTGGGTCACATGAAATGCACACCCGAGTTTAAGAAAGAAAAATTATTAAACACGCACCTAAAGAGACTAACGTATTATTATCTTTGGGGAGGGACACAAAATTCGCTAAACGTCCCCTCCCGAAATCTAAGTACTTTAATTCAACCATTTATTGAGGGCCCCGCAATTTATGGATTTCAGTTGACGCAGCTCACTCTTATTATTTAAAGGAAAACTTAAAATAACTACGATTTCTATTTAATATTGTCTTTAAAGGGCCCTAGTTAATTAGCATACTTGAAAGTGCCAAGTTCTTAAAAGTCGATTTCAAATCATTTAGGCCTAACAATTTAGCAAGTAAAAGACAGGGCATTTTCACCAAATTGTCCAAAGCAACCCAGATCATATGTACAAAGGGCGGAACGTTTTGGGCCTGTGATGAAGGGTCCAGGCCCAGGGTGTGCTAGTGCGGTCATCTCAGCTGTACAACACGAATATGGTTGTCTGGACCCTGTGTTTGAGCCCAATAGGACAAGGTCTTAATGCCAACTTACAATTCTACTTACCTAGCACACTTTAGCATTATAGACATTTAAAATTTAAATTCATTACATTTATGGACAACTCGATTTTAAATTCAATGTGCAGCCCTTACGACCTGTTATTACGATTCAACTTGACCATGCAGTTCATTACTCGAATTATTTGTGTGTTTTACCTGATTTCTTTATTAAGGCCATAGATAATTGTTTCTGAGAATTGAAGCTTCATCTGCAGCCCAAGTCGAGTTCAATTTTTAAGCATTTACCTATTCGAGTGTTTAATGACACATGAGGATTATTCATAACACCACACTAGGCTAAAGGATATCAATAGTCCAATACAAATCAAAGGTTCAAGAGTCCAAAACAATGCTGATTACTTACAACATCCAATTACTTGTATTCCAACTAGCTTAATCTATGAACATGTATAAGATGGAAATAACAACACAACCAGTTTCTATTTTATCTAAACAACTAATGTGAAAATTAACTTCAATTTAACTAGCCTGTCAAACATGGCATTCATAGACAGAGGACATACAATCTAAATAATCAAGTACAATTCATATAGTCCTGCTACTGTCCAGTTTTTACTACAAAATTTAAACATTAAATGCTAAAAATGTGAATTTACATAATCTAGCCTTAGAATCCATCACACAGCCTAAGTGTCCAGTCCAGTTAAACAAGCATTGGTTAATCACATCCTATAAGAGGATTCTACTCAGTTACAGACCAAACAAACAAGAAATTCAGCATGAGAGGCATGATCAACACTTCATTTCATTTCAAAATGCCTGGGGAGTACAAAAATGTGTACCTGGAAGTGAAGGAGAAGAGAAGTGAAGAATTAGTATATAGAAGCAGCAACAACTAATAACAGCACCAATTTACCGAGACTTAGAACTCAGAAAGCTATGAAAAATAATTTCAAGCCCACAGTATACCAACTGACACCAACCAAAGTTGAATGGTCCAAATCCAGATCACTTTCAAATCCCAATAACCCTGGAGTTGAACAGAAATTGAAATAGAGATGCAAAAATCAAAGAAACAGTAAGAATTGAGGCAGCTTTAGTATTCAATTCTCAATGAATCTATCCTCTCAAATACTCCTTGTATTTTTTGTATGTTCTTAAACTTTCAGTTTTCCAGAATATTTTTCTCTCAATCTTTTTCTCTTGATCTCCCTTAGACTGAGTTCCTTTTATTTATCAAACTCTCTTCAACTCTCAAAAGAAACTGTCAGAAATTGGAAAAAAATCTCCCCCTCTTTTTCAATTTGTTCTCCTTTTTTTCTTCTCAATCTGAATCCCCTTTTTTATAAGTTTTTCCAACCCCCTTTTGTCCATATTTTCAGGCCTCTTTTGTGGTATTCAATCAATGCATTCCCCATTATCAATCTTATCTCTTAATTTTTATTACCCCATTACTCTAGTGCCCTTTATTTAAACATTAGTGCTATTTTCACTACCAATTATCTTCCCATTTTTTAATGATTCCACCTAGTAGTGCTTAAAATTTTAATATAGCTATTGTGCCCCCATAACAATTGTTAGCAGCCCCCTATACCTACTACTGCATCAACAACACTAACTCTGTTATTACTTCTTTATTAATCAAATATCAGATGGGCCTTTAATCACACTAAGATTTCTTTGCAAATCAGATACAATCAACTAAGGGCCATAATGCCAAAAACAGATGAAAATATTTCAACCACTTGTCAAATGACATGAACAAATGGAAGCAAATAGTTCAAACATTCTACGATGACATGAACAACAACAACCTTTAATATCTAAATACAACCAAACACTGAATTGGCTCAAACACACGTAGAGGATAGAATTGAAACTCGAACCTCAAACCAGAAATAAAGAAGAATTATCTCAAATCTAAAACAACCTAATTAACAGACTAAACAAACTAAAGGGTTTAAATCGATACGTATAACAAAAATGACCTCTAATAAACTAAAAAAAAATCAACAGAAAATTACCTAGAAGAACAAAATATGGAGTGACAAATGAAAAAAAGAAGAAAAATGAATTATAAGGGAAGGAGAATAACCCGTAAATGCCTCGGCTCGTGAAGAACTGGTCTCTAGGCTTCAAAACCTTCGATTTTCGTCAAAATCGGATATTAATAGTGTGTTCTTTCATAGAACACACAACTAATATCGAATTGAAACGAAAAACCTTGACTTGGATTTTTAGGGTTCACTTTCGATCTAAAATTCGAGAAAATCCAATGAGATTCGAGGGAAACTATTGATGGTTTAGGGATGAGAGAAGTCTAGTGGTGGTATGGTGTTAATTTGGGGTCAAACAGACGACTAAGGGTTTGGGGTCGATTTCTTCGATCCAATATTCGAAGAGATCGGTTGGGACTCGAGGGAAACTGTTAGGATGGTTGGAATGGGGAGACCAAGGGGGTTCTAGGGTGTGAAGATGGAGGTATTTGGCCGCCGGCCACCGCCGTAGGCGATTTCCGGCGGGCGGTCAACGGCGGTGTGAGGCGGAGGGTTATTTGGGGTCTCTGAGGCTTAGAGACGACGGGGGGGGTTTGTCTTGGGGGTGTGGGGTGTGTGTTAGGAATATATAGTGGGGTGGAAATTTAATCCTGGCCATTTGATCAATTAAGATCAACGGCCTGGATCCTTTCACTAATAAGAAACGGTGTCGTTTGGTTTACTGAGGGGGCGGGTTGGACCGGGTATAGAGAACGGGTCAATGTCGGGTTATGGGAGAGATGATCTCGACCGTTGGATATGTGAGATCCAACGGCCCAGATTGGGTGTGACAGAACGACATCATTTGGACGTCTGTAAGGCCTGAAGATTTGGACCAGGCATAGGGTGTTTTGGGCCTGGTTTTGAAGATTTAGCTTGGGCCTGGGATTTTTAGCCCAGTCCGATTTTCTCTCCATTTTTCATTTTGTTTATTTCCTTCTCTTTCTTTTTATTTCCTAATTTAAAAACTAAAATTCTAAATTAAATTATAAACCAAATTACAAATACTAATTAATTCCTAATAACAATCATCACACACAATTAAATACCACTTAAAATAAAATCATACAATTTGACATTCAATGCTAAAAAAATGCAAAGTACATATCTTTTTTGTAATTTTTCATTTTTGTAAAACAGACTTAATTACTCCTAATTGTAAAATTAAATCCTAAAATGCAAATGCGACATATTTTTATATTTTCATTAATTAAACAAATAAACATGCACACACAAATGCAAAAAATAAGATAAAAATAACACAAAATCCACAAAAATTGCAAACAACACAAAACTATTTTATTTTGAATTTTTGGGAGTGGTTCTCATATAGGGAAAAAATCACGTGCTCACATGAACAATTACCAAGGACAACGGGGCAATGCTCCAAACCAAAAACAACAGTGGAGATCCCAAGGAAACTGGGAGAATCAAAACCAACAGGGAAATAGCAACTGGGGGAACAACAATCAAAATCGGGCAACCAGAACAACCAGGGCAACTGGGGTGGCAGCAATAGAAATTGAGGGGAAACAACAACCAAGGGGGTTGGAATAATGGCAACCAAGGCAATCGGGGGCCGGTCTTTCAAAGGCCTCCGATGTATCAACAACCAAACAACCGCCTCCATTTATATCCCAAGGTCCTAGCTCATCGAACAAGATGGGGAGGATTGAGATGATGTTTGAGAAAATGATGAAAAAGAACGCCGACTCCGATGCTCAGTTGGCGTCCCATAATACTTCTATCCGAAAGATGGAGGTGCAACTTGGCCAGATTTTGCAATCTTTGAACACTCTCCCTAAGGGGGCTCTACCTAGTGATACGATAGTAAACTCGAAAGGTTGGAACAAAATCGGTCATGCAATGGCGGTGATCACACGGAGCGGTAGAGGTGGTGAAGTAAATACCTCCAAGAAAAAGGAAGTTGTGAATGATGAGGTTGAAGTGCAAGATGATGATGTTCCAATAGTTGATGAGCAAGTTAGTGAAGAGAATTTGAATGCTAAAGTGAGAATTGATATTCATGATAATGAGGTGGAGACTCAAAATAATGTGAACCCGTCTAGGGAACACGTGATAGACATGCCAGAAATGGTAGTGCCCAAGACTAATGCTCCATTGCCAAGGCCTCCTCCACATTACCCTCAAAGACTTGTGAAGCAGAAGAATGAAAACCAATTCAAGAAATTTATTTAGATAATGAAAAGCTTGTCAATCCATGTTACTTTAGTGGACGCTCTTGAGCAACTGCCGAGATACGCCAAGTTTATGAAAGAATTGGTGACTAAGAAGAGATCTATGGATTGTGAGACCGTCAAAATGACTCATCAAGTGAGTGCAATCGTGCACTCGATGCCTCCAAAGCTTGAAGATCCCGGAGCATTCACCATTCCATGTACCATTGGGAGTGCGGATTTTGCAAAGTCATTGTGTGATTTGGGAGCAAGTATAAATTTGATGCCTTACTATGTATTTAAAACTTTGGGTATTGGTTAACCGAGAACTACTTCAATAAGATTGCAGATGGCGGATAGAGCAATGAAGAGGTCGCTTGGTATTATTGATGATGTTCTTGTCTGTGTTGACAAGTTTATTTTGCCTGCAAATTTTGTGATTCTCGACTACGAAGTCGACTATGAGGTGCTTATAATATTGGGAAGGCCCTTATTAGAAACCGATAAGGCATTGGTTGATATGGAAGTAGGGGAGCTCACCTTCCGGGTGGATGACAAAAAAATTGTCTTCCATATGTTCGAATCAATAAGGCAGCTGAATAGTACTGAAGTTTTCTCTTTTGTGGATCATGTAACGGAGGTGATAGTTGATGACACTAGTGCCGTGATAAATGTGGAGGATACTTTGGAAGAGGTATTGTGGAACCACGATATGACGTAGGATGAAGGTATGGTGGAGTGTGTCAATGCTTTGCACGAAATGGGTTCTTACTCTTATGAGCCCCGTAAGCTTTCCTTGGATCTTGAGAACAGAAAGACTCCGCCAACAAAGCCCTCAATAGAAGAACCTACCATATTGGAGTTGATGCCTCTGCCTTCACACCTCAAGTATGAATTCTTGGGCCCTAGTTCAACTTTACCTGTTATTCTTTCTTTGTGTCTTACTAACGTACAAGTAGATGCAACACTAGAGGTGCTCCAAAGAAGGAAGAAGGCAATTGGATGGACTTTAGTTGATATTCGGGGAATAAGCCCCGCCTTTTGCATGCACAAGATTATTCTTGAAAATGATGCCAAACTCTCCATGGAACATCAAAGGAGGTTAAACGAGGCTATGCAAGAGATTTTCAAAAAGGATGTGATCAAGTGGCTAGATGCAGGGGTTGTGTACCCCATCTCGGATAGTTCATGGACTTCATCGATACAATATGTGCCAAAGAAGGGTGGTATGACTGTGGTCACCAAGGAGCAAAATGAGTTGATTCCCACCAGGACTATCCCTGGATGGAGTGTGTGCATGGACTACCAGAAGTTGAATAAAGTGACCCGCAAGGATCAGTTCCCATTGCCCTTTCTGGACCAAATGTTGGATACCTTTCCAGGCGTGCCTAGTACTACTTTTTGGATGGGTACTCAAGTTAAAACCAGATTTTGATTGCACCGGAGGATCAAGATAAAACCATCTTCACATGCCCGTACGGGACCTTTTCATTTTCACGGATGCCATTCAGTTTGTGTAATGCACCGGATACATTCTAGCGGTGTATGATGGCTATCTTTATGGACATGGTGGAGGAATTCTTGGAAGTGTTTATGCGTTATTTTAATATTGTGGGTGACTCCTTTGAAGAATTCTTTAAGAATCTTGACAAGGTTTTGGCCCGATGTGAAGAGACAAATATAGTGCTTAACTGGGAAAAATGCCACTTTATGGTTGAGGAGGGTATTTTCCTCTGCCATAAGATCTCAAAGAATGGTATAGAGGTGGTGAAGGCAAAGATTGAAGCGATTTCAAAGCTTCCTCCTCCTACTTCCGTCAAGGGGGTTAGGAGTTTTCTTGGGCACGCGGGGTTCTACCGAAGATTCATAAAGGACTTTTCAAAGACAATGAATCCCTTATGCAAATCATTGGAAAAGGATGCAAAGTTTGTGTTTCATGTTGAATGGATGTAAGCATTTGAACTTCTCAATTACAAACTGACAACCACTCCCATTATTATCGCACCCAATTGGAGCTTACCTTTTGAGCTCATGTGCGATGCAAGTGATGTTGCAGTAGGAGCAGTATTGGGTCAAAGAGTGAATAAGATGTTCCACCCGGTGTATTATGCAAGCAAAATGATGAATGATGCCCAGGTTAATTACACAGTGATAGAAAAATAGTTTCCAGCCATAGTGTTCACCATGGAGAAGTTTAGGCCTTCACATGGGTGCCAAGGTGATAGTTCATATTGACCATGCAACACTCTACTACTTGATGACAAAGCAGGATTCTAAGGCTCGGTTGATGAGATGGTTTCTATTGCTTCAAGAGTTTGACCTTGAGATTGTTGATCAAAAAGGGTATGACAACCAAGTGGCAGACCACTTGTCCCGCTTGGAGTAAGAGGGGAGGCCCCATGATGGGCTCGAAATTATTGCAAGATGAGCAACTCCTCTCCGTATCTTTGAATAGTATGCCTTGGTTTGCGGATGTTGCTAATTTTCTTGTGACCGGCATTGTCCCGTGTGAGCTCTCTTCTAACCAAAGGAAGAAGATTAAACGGTATAGCTTGGATTACTACTAGGACGAGCCTTACTTGTTCAAGATTGGAAATGATGGTGTGATCAGAAGATGTGTTACAAAAGAGGAGCAAAGGAGTATTCTTGACGTTTGCCATTCCTCGCCCTACGGTGGTCATTATGGTGGGGCGACAACTGCTTCAAAGGTGCTTATCTATTGTTTTTATTGGCCTACATTGTATAGAGATGCTAGTGAGCTGGTGAAGATATATGATGAGTGTCAAAGAGCTGGTGGAATTTCCAAGAAGGATGAAATGCGTCTCACCACTATTCTTGAGGTTGACATATTTGACGTGTGGGGCATTGACTTCGTGGGACATTTTGTGAGTTTATGTGGTAACATGTACATTCTGGTTGTTGTTGATTATATTTCCAAGTGGGTTTAAGTTGTGGCTTTTCCCAACAATGAGGCACGGAGTGTAGTGGCTTTCTTGAAGAAAAATATTTTTACAAGGTTTGGCACTCCTTAGGAAATCATTAGTGATGGGGGTTCTCATTTTTACAACAAGGCCTTCGATACTTTACTTTTCAAGTATGGTGTCAATCATAAAGTGTCAACCCCTTATCATCCCCAGGCTAGTGGTCAAGTTGAGGTTTCCAATATGGAGATAAAGAGCATATTATTAAAAACTGTCAATGCAAACAGGACTGACTGGTCAAAGAAATTAGATGATGCTTTGTGGGCTTATAGGACTTCTTACAAGACTCCAATTGGTATGTCTCCGTACCGGTTGGTATTTGGGAAAGCATTCCATCTGCTGGTTGAGTTAGAGCATAAGGCTATATGGGCGCTGAAGAAGTTAAATCTTGAGTGGGATGTTGCAGCAAATCTACGGGTGGAGCAACTCAATGAACTTGATGAGTTTAGGTTCCATGCCTACTCCAGCTCCTCCTTATATAAGGACATGATGAAGTACTTACATGACAAGTATGCCCGGAGCAAGGAATTCAAGGAAGGTGATTTGGTTCTTGTATTCAATTCTCAGTTACAACTATTCCCGGGAAAGCTCAAGTCAAAATGGAGTAGCCCTTTTGAAATGGTGCATGTAACTCCGTTTGGTGCTCTTGATTTGAAAAACATAATGGTGAAATCTTCAGAGTTAATGGGCACAGAGTGAAGCACTATCTTGCCAAGTTTGATAATAGACACGTGGTGGCAATGATCCATCTCAAATGATTGATAGTAACATGCATCGTGTCGCGATGTTAAATCAGGGGCTTCTTGGGAGGCAACCCATGTGTTTTTCATTTTCTTCTTAGTGTAGGATTTTCTATGGACTAACGGGTTGTGAGATATGTGTACGAATGTTTGATGTAGTGCAGGACAATACTGGATAAATTTGGCTAAGTCTGTAACTGTACTGCTGACCCCAATCAAAATTTTGCGGTCAGCGGAAGCATTTCGCGGGGGCATAATTTGGTAGCGGACACGAACATGAAACGTCCAAAATGAGACCTCTCTGAAGTTTCATCCGCGTGCGTCCGCGGTGACTTTTTCGCAATCAATGGACATGTTTCGTGGTGCGCCCATTTTTCTGCTCTCAGCTGTGGTGCTGCACAGGAAGCTCTTCAGCCCAGGCAAAAGCATAGATTGTGGTGGAATTTCATGGCTGCGCCAAGTATGATTTTTGGTCCCCTGTGCTATTTAGTATAAATAGAAGGTCCTGGGACCTTTTACCTTTTTCACCATTTGAACTCTCAATAGAATATTGCTACTGTTCATCTCCCACAATCTATACCCTAATCTGCTCAACACTAATTAGAAGTAATTTCCAACACCCATCAATCAACCGGAACGCACAAATCATCACATTCCTTTTACATTTTTTGTTTTTTTTCTTTAGTTTTAACTTCTTCTTCATTTCTTTTAGTTAGGATTTGATTAATCACCATAATAGATGCATTGCAAATTCATATGGTTACTATGTGTGTATACCTAATACGGGGTGTGGTTGTTCATTTTTAGCACCTAAAGTACCTAATTTGTATGTTGTGTGAAAGCCCTAAGATGCCTGTTCATTTTTAATTCCGCGGTCGCGGATGTAATTACGCAGTCATCGCTCTTGTGAAAGTGATTGCTAAAAATGGTTAGAATTCGAAATTCCACTGAGCCGGCTTTACGTAACCGCACTTCATTTTTTGCGGACAGCAGAACTTAAGTTCAGAGAAGCACAAAATCGGGTCCGCAGCCGCGGTTGTTTTTCTGCAGACAGCGGTGTAACTTTTGCGGTCACGCCCAAAATTCTATGCTCAACGGTTTTTTAGATTCAGAGGATAGGTAGTCCGATCCCCAGTCCTCCATGGCCGCAGTACTTTTTCTGCTGTCAGCGGTACCCATTCCGCGGCTGCCCTCCTTTATCCGCTGTCAGCGGATATTTGTTTGTGAAACACTGCCAACTTTTTATCTGTTTTTCTTACTATTTTTTTTGACACCTATACTAATGATCTTTCACTGATTTGGTCTGTAGAAAATGGTCCGATATAGAGGTTCTGGTGATGCACAAAAAGGGAGGGCAAAATATTTCTGAGGCAGGGGAAGAGGAGGCCAAGGACGGACCAAGCTACCACTAGTGGTCCAGAAAATGATAGGGAAGCTAAGGAAAGCATAAAGTTGCAGACAGAGCTGCATCCCATTTTGAGGACAGTGAATATGTCCCCTCCCGGGAAGTTCCAGAGAGAGATTCAGTACCAACCCATATCCCAGCAGACTTAACAGGGAAATTCCAACTGAGAGACGAGCCTACACCCCCAGCTTCCCCTGCTTCTTCTAAGTCGTCTGATGTCTCAGAGGCAAGTACTGAGTCTTCAACATCAGCTTCTCCTCTAGCCTCTCCACCTAGACAGGAACCCATTGATGTAGATGTTGAGATCCCTAACGACGGGAGGGGTGGTGACACCCGGACAGGAGGGTTGAAGAGAATAAGGAACCCGGAGGTATGGCAACAAAGGTTTTTAAGTGAAAACGCCTACCACAAGTTTCGTGAATGGTGGCCTCAGAGATCACTCACACATGAGAGGGTTTTCATTGAGCGTGATCTTCTGCCGCACAACCCTAATGTCAAGAGGCAATTCAATGAGAGAGTGAGGTGGAAATTCTTCACCAGCAACCTACCTGATGCCAATGAGCACTTGGTCA
This sequence comes from Nicotiana glauca, assembly GCA_026770625.1. NCBI lineage: Eukaryota > Viridiplantae > Streptophyta > Magnoliopsida > Solanales > Solanaceae > Nicotiana > Nicotiana glauca. The sequence continues at coordinate 46,625 of MU701399.1, read as the reverse complement.
AGAGTTCTATGCAACCGTAGCCCATATTAAAAAGGGTACCTATGTGACCAAGGTGCGAAACCTGAAGAATAGATTTGTTGGTAAGACCTTATACGACTATGTTGGGTTTAATGATGAAGATGAGACCTTGTATTTGGAAAAGGTGGTTATGGAAGACTTGGTCCGCCCTTGGCTTGCATCACTTACTGCTCTCCCGGGGACTACTCCAGCTTGGCCGACACCTGGGGTCCCGATTTATAGGAACACATTGAACTTCGATTCAAAGGGATGGGAAATTTTTGTGTGCAGCCGGTTAGACCCTACTACGCATGGCAGTGATATAAAGGTTTCTCGGGCTATTATTGTGGGGGCTATCATGGCGGGGTTTCCAATCAACATCAGGAATATCATGGTTAGGGTGATTACTAGAGTGATTAATAGGGATGAGAGCTCCTACCCTTTTCAGAACTTCCCCACCATGTACCTGGAGGATTAGGAAGTCGAGAAAAGGTACTTTGACACCAAATTGAGGCTAAAAAGGCTATTCTCACGGTACATCCTGTAGTGTTCGGACAACCCCAAGTCCAAGGGCAAAACCTCCACTTCCACTGGTCAGTCTGAAGAGCCAGGAGTGGTGGCTACTAGGTCCGAGCCTTCCATTGCCATACCACATCCTCCCTCCAGACCATCTACTTTCATGCCTTCTTCAGTGCCCTCTTCATCAGTATACCCTCTCACTACAATGAGGGTGAACCAGACTCTTTCCAGCATTAACAACTGGTGCAGGCAGCTACAACAAAGTTGTCTGTCTTATCCAGCACAGTGGCAACTCAGTCTACTCCAGCTCAACCTCAAGTGCCCACCTCAGTGGATGAATCTCTCAAGGAGCTTTTGGATAACCAGAAAAAGCTTCTGGACAACCAGAAGCTTATCATGGATGCTTTGGCAACTCAAGGAAAAGTAATTAAGGACCTGAGCAAGCGAACGAAGAAGCTGAAAAAGACTCGGGCCTCAAAGTAGTCTGTGAAGCTGCTGAGAGGGGAGGTGGAAAAGATTAGATCAGATGGCGACATCCTTTTGGACCTACTATTGGAGGAGCAAGTCCCAGCAGCACAGGCAGCAGAGCAGGAGGATGATAGAGAACCCGTGATGAGAGGTATAATTCCCCAAACTAATGACTTGGAGATTGAACTGGAAGACCTTGAGGGGGTGACTCAGTCCAGCCACAGGACCCAGAGAGAGCTGACCCCACTGATGTGCCGGATCCGATGCAAGACCACATAGGGAGTTTTCTTTACTCACTAACCCCTCTTTGATCTTATTTTTGCTTTAGCATTGAGGACAATGTTAATTCTTATTGGGGGGTTCTATTTTGATGATTTGATGACTGGGATGTAATTAAGATACTTATTTTTCTTTATCATTATTTCTCACCTTTGGTATGTATATAACTTTACCATTTATTTTTCACATTTTGTTATTTTTCAATTTCGGTATGTATATAAAGTTACTTTTCCATGTTTATATTCATTCCCCTTTTATGTATATTCATCTCAATCCTGTATTGTACATATTCATTTTACTTTCTGTATTTTACTTTATAACTTTTTTTGCAATTTTCCTTAATAGCATAACTTCTTATTTCATTTAGCAGCTTCTTTTTCAGTTTGTAGCTTCTTACTTTTATAAGTTTTCATGATCAATAAGCCTTTGGTTTTCTTAATGCCACGGTTCTTTTCAAAGGTAGAGTTCGTGTGAACCGGGTGGCTCTTCCCGATGATGGATGGTATGACAACATTCTTAAGGATTTGAGTCCGTTTTCTTTTTGTGTTTATGTAAATAGTAGTAATGAATAAAAGTGACTCAGGCAAAGCTTCACTTGGGCCTAGCACATTTACCCTTGACCTTATGGTTAGAAACAAACTAATTTGCAAGGAATGGTGCTAGTTGTGACCTTTAGACTCTTGTATTAACTAAACAACCATCGAGTGCTTTTTCGGGAGCATTTGTGTTGCTCAAATCTCAGCTAAGGTTGTTGTAGGCCCTCGACTCTATCTTTTTAGCAATCCAAAAGCTTGTGAGGTGAGGTGTTGATTTGCAAGTCCAAGTCCCGTGCCAATAAGTCTAGAACTTGCCCTGAATGTTTTTCAAGGCAAAATTCTAAGTGTAGCTCAACTTGAGAAATGATTATAGGCTCTCCTTGATCTAAATTAAGACTTGAAAGCATCCATAGCCCACCAAATATGTTATCCCTTGTCAACCCCGTTGAGTCATAGCCTTTATTCTTTCAATAACCATGATACAAGCCTTTATCTGTTCTAAAATGATCCTCTCTTAGCACCCGATCTTTCCTTAGCACAATTGGCAAAAGTATAAGTTTGGAGGAATGAAAAAGTGATAAAAGGTACAAAATGAAGAAAAAAGGAAGGCAAAAAGAAAGAAAAAGAAAAGCCAAAAAGTCAAAAAGAAAGTGAACAATGTAGAAAAAAATAAAGGGATTCAACAAAAGTAATGATGAAAGGCTTGGAATGATTAGAAAGGAGAAAATGGATTGACATGAACAAGAAAGAGCAACATTATGTCTCTCTAGTCCCCAACGAAGAAGAAAATGACTCAAAGAGTCAAGAAAGTGTGAGCCAAAATGAGAAAATGAAGTGCTTAAGGAAAGATGAAACTTTCATAGACCGATATATCCTACCTTGAACCAAAAGACTTCATTACATTCCCACAAAAACCCAATATAATTTTGAGTTGAGTGAGCTTATATTTATGGAGATTCACATAAGGGTCAAGCTTATGGTACTTAGAGCCGGACTTGTGACCTACCTTTGAGAGGGATGAGCGTTCTTTTCAACAATCCTTGTTCGGAGTGCTACAATCTAAAGTGAGGTTTGCTTATGGAGAGCAGAGGAGCATGAGTTTGGGTTCCACAATGACCTGTGTAGTAGACAGAGTTTCCTTGATGAGTTAAATCAATTGTTGATGCTTTTGTGTCGCACTGGGGCTATCAAACTAAAAAGGTTGTTTGTCTGTTAATAATGCATTTGAGTTGAAGGTAATTGTTAGTCCCAAGTGATTCCTACTGAAGTCACCTTAGAGTAGCTAAAATTCTTCTTCTTTTACCTTTTGGAGGTGGGAATTACTTTGTTTGCTTGAGAACAAGCAAAAGCTTAAGTTTGGGGGAGTTGATAACTAGGGATTCTAGCCTATATTATGCTCCTTTTTGCTTAGGTTTTGGATCAAAAATATATAAAAGTATTTCCGAAAACTAACTTATTGTGTCTTGTTTATAGTGTTTGGTCAAAATGAAGTAAGAAAGTCATAATCAGCTCATAATGGAGTGAAACATGCACAAGTTCAAAGTTGAGCTAAAAGCACTAACATTGATAAAATAGTGCGGCCGCGGAAGGTCCACCGCTAAGGCGACCATAATTTCGCTCTCAGCAGAATTGAGGTTTAGAGAAGTCAATTTTGGCACAACAGACATCGCTGACTATGGTGAAATAGCATGGCAACAGAATTACTTGACGCGGCCGCGGTCCATATTCCGCTGAGGGCGAAAGTGAGAATCAGAGGATATGAGATTTGAGCTTAAATGAAGAGCGCGGTCTGCCAACATATTTTGCGGCCACGGTTGAAGATAACACTAAGGCGGCTACTTTTCCGCTCCCAGAGGAATCAAGTCCAGACCAAGCTCAGAAGAGAAGAAATGCGGTCCGCGCTTGCTTTTGCACGGCCGCGGAAGTCCAAGCGCTGAGGCACTCACTATTATGCTGTCAGTGGAACCTCCGTATGGGCATTTTTGTCCAGTAATTTCAGATGTGTATAAATAGTTCTTTTTTACATTTTTAGGCCAGCCCTTGTTTTGAAGAACACTTGAACCACCGTACTTAGATATTTTGAGTAATTTTAGAGTAGCTTTTACCATTAATCTTAGATTTTACTCTTGTAATTATTTTTTATGGGTTATATTTCATCTCCATCTTTGATTTTTACCTTGATTATGAGTAGATAAACCCATTAGCTAGGTTTGTGACCCAACCCTAGTGTGGGTATTTAATGGGTATTCAATTTTAGGTCTTAATTATTTATGGGTTAATGATATTTAGCTTGAATCATGCTTTAATTTTTGAATTGGTGGTTGCAAACACTGATTTGTGCCTATATAACTTAGACTCTTCTTGAGAAAGAGAGTCTAAGTCTTGAAAATTCAAGCTAACAAGTAATTGGGGCGCATTCAAGAGATTGATATCCCCAATTAAAGGGTTAAACAAAGAGATAGTAATACCCGACTTGAGCCAATTTTGCATGCATTGTTTGGACACGCAATTGTGCTTGAGAAAGCCAATTCGGGTAAAGTCACTTTAACTACCAAGAGGTATAGAGTGAGTAATTATATGCAATGATTATATCATGATCCCAATTATAACAAGTTTGTCCTTAGATTTAGACCCCATTAGATACTCGCCTAAGTGTAAGTCACTTCCCTACTGATTTTTATTAATTGAGAAAACCCTTACAAAAACATTATACTTAGATTACTTTCAGCATTCATTAGCATAAAAGTTGAATAGAAACAAAATAAATCATGGTTAGAAGTGTAATTAAGAACAACACGCATAGCTAGATTGGATAGAAACCCAACTCCAAACCAGTATTATCTCCTTGTGGATATCGATCCCGACCTTTCGGGTAAAAGCTGCATCGACCACTCTTTTCCATTTTATAGCGGTATAGGGTCAGAACCGATCACTTATCTCCACTGCATGCTGAGTTGATGGATTTAAAAGCAGGCTTATGCATTGCCAAGGAACAAGGCTACACCAACATAGAAGTGGAATCAGACTCAACGGATATCATTACTTTCTTAGAAAATGGAATCACAATCTTTAACAATATTATTTATGATTGAAGGTTATTAATGACTCAGTGAAGGTTCAAACAATCCAGCACAACTTCGGGAAAGCCAAGAAACCGACACACAAGCTTGCTAGGAAGGCGCTTCATGACAACAATGGCAGGGATCTTAATATTATGTACTATGCCCCTCCTTTTATAACCGCTAATTTAAATTCAGACTATGAAGGAACTACTTATCTAGTAAAAAAATATTTGTAAAGATGTTTTCACTAAGCTGGCATACTTTGAAAACCAATATAAATTGTTGTAATATCCAAGTAGGTAATGTCCTATTTGTAGACTTAATTGTGCGATCCTATATATAAAATATCCATGTTTCTCAAAAAAAAGATATGTAACCAATATATACCTTTCTACTGGTGTTTTCACTTTATGATATCAATAACTCAGCTAAAAGCTTTGGATTGAAACATCTTTAGTGTTTGAAGAAACATTTTTATCTTTAATCTTTTTGAAAAACTAATGAGAGCATTTGGTTTGACTTTAGACGAAAATTGTATGTCTAGAAAACTTTAATTAAACTTTAAAGAATTTTAGACAAATTTTATTTAGTTAAAAATTAGTTTGAGTAATCAACGAAAATAGTGAAAAAACGTGTAGAAATCAAACCTTCCTTATCATCACCCTTTACTTTCTCCCTCAATCAATGTGTTTCAATTTGTAATGACCCGATAAGTCCTTTTGAGTTTTGGCATTGCATTAAGTAGTTTGAGACATTGAGTAGATTCATATGATGTATTATGAGTTACGTGTATGGTCGATTTTATTTTTCAAGTGGTTCAGGATTGATTTAGAAGAATGGCTCTTGATTGGGAAGCTTTAAGTTGGAACACTTGACCAAGGTTGACTCTTGGGTAAACCAAATCAATTTTTGATGGTTCCGATAGGTTCGTATAATGATTTTGGACTTGTACGTATGTTTGAATTTGGTTTTGGAAGTTTCTAGGATGATTTAGTTCTTTTTGTCGAAAGTTGGCAATTTAAAGAACTTAAGAGTTCATAAGTTTGAGCAAGAGTTGACTTTGATGTTATTGGACTCCAATTGGTGCTCCAAGATTTTGGAGAGATCTATATAGTTGAATTGAACTTGTGTGCAAAGTTTGAAAGTAATCCGAATTGTTTAAGTGTGATTCAGACACTCTTTTGAAAGAAACTCTATTCGGTTTGAGCCACAATTCTTTGTTATATTATTCCTGTGGGTATTTTAAGCTTTTAGATAAGTTTGGATAAGTATTTGTACTTGTTGGTATGATTGGATGGGGTCCTGAGGGACTCTGGTGTATTTTGAATCATTGGTTTAAGTTAAGGATTTGAAGTTTGACCATGGCCAATATTGGGTCAAGACGATATCTTTTCAGTGTTTTGAGTGCGCGAGCAGGTTCACAGCATATTTATGATTGAAATGAATATTTGGTTTGTATCCGGAAGGTTCTGAATGATTTTTGAGTGCTAAAATAAAGATTTTTTGATTGCTGACTTTCTGGTGCAATAATTTAGAAAATGTCGGTTATGTCCCTAAAATTTTCAAAGTTCATTTAAAACCTAAAAACATAATATATTCCTTATTTTAAGGCTTAATTAGGTGATTCAAAAGGATATCTTGAGTGTAATCTCGCAAGGATTATGTTGGGCTTATCAAATATGAAGTTCGGGATCATCTAGGATCTTATTCGGGTTGGGACAATTGCTGTATTTTTTTTATTTCGAAATTTAGTTACTTTTTCTCACAAAATTTTGAAGCTCGGGAAGAAGCGGTTTTTAGGGAGTTTTCATCTACTTTATTGGAGGCAAGTAAACATAACTCAAATTTGACTATAACATGAATCTATCATTGATTTTGGCTCTAAATCAAGAAATCTTAAAGAAGAAAAGAGAGTTTTGGCTTTAAAAATAAGAAAGTGAATTTTGGCAAGACCATTTGAATATGAAAAATGGAGATCTGAACTCCGATTTGTGGTTGATTTTGGACTAAACTTATGTATTTGGACATGTATTGGAATGAGTATTTGGGATTTATGATTTTTGTTGGATTTCGAGGTACAAACTCGGAATGACTTTTTGGGTTGACTTGAGAATTTGATTAAATATTCAACCTTTATCGTTTGGGTTTGATTTCTATGGCATTGTTTGATGTTATTGAGTCATTTTTAGCTAGATTCGAGTCGTTGGGAGGTTGATTCACGCGGGCAAGAGTTTTTAGAGTATTGATTTGGCTTGTTTGAGGTAAGTATCTTGCCAAGATTTGTTGAGAAAATTTTTAATAAATGATACTCCCTCCGTTTTAATTTATGTGAACCTATTTCCTTTTTAGTCCGTGCCAAAAAGAATGACCACTTTCCTTATTTGGAAACAATTTGCCTTTATGCAATGGTTTATAGCCACATAAAATAAAGGTACCTCATTTTACACCACAAGATTAAAAGTCTTCTCTCTTTTCTTAAATTCCGTGCCTTGTCAAATGGGTTCACATAAATTGAAACGGAGGGAGTATTATTTACTATATGCAGGGGTGATGCATATGTGAGGTGACAAGTGTATATGCATATGCCAGGGTTATCCATATTTTGGGTAAATTATATTCTTCTTTGTGCTTTTGAACCTTGTGACCTTTTAACCTATACTTTATTTACTTCTATAACTAAATGAGTTAATTTATCCATACTATAGATCCTATTAAAAATGTGACATCTTAAAATAGTTTAATGAGCTATTTTTTAGATTTTCGATGTACTTAACTTGGCTGTAGAAATTTTTATATCATGAATACAAATCTGTACCTGTTATTTTTATGTTACTTGAACTTCTTTATCTATAATAAGAGACTATGATTGGGCCTTAGGGAAATATTTGGTACAATGGGTATTTTCATGCGATTTATATGACGTTACCACGACGCGTATTTTCATACGATTTAAAATGAGTTGACACGTCGGTTGTTTCCATGCGGAGAGGATGGGAGTTAGACCTTACAATATGGTTACTCATTTTGTAGAAACATACATGGACTACCTTGATTTACATTTTGTTTTCTATCTTTTGTGTTACTTTCATGTCTATGTTTCCTTACTTAGTTTATCTCAATGTTTTCTATTTGTTCAGTTATTATAGATCTATGTCCCTATCCCATTTGTTACCGTTACATCTACGCTTTTAACTTGCTTTATCTATTACATGTAGTTACCTAGTTCATGCATTTACTTGTTACGTGATTTTACTTGTCTTTACCTGTTACCAGACTTTACCTGTCATATGGCTTTACCTGCCACATCTCTTCACTTACTATATGCCTTTACTTGCTACATGCCCCTACTTGTTACAGGATCTCACTTATTAAATGTCTCTGCTTGACATACACTTTTACTCGTTCCATGTCCTAATCTTCTATGCTTAGTCGAATTGGGTGACTACTAGATTGTTTGTGTATTTATAATTTGTGAAAGCCATGTAATTATATATGGGATACTAGAACTTGGGTACTGGTAGTAGTGACAAAATAGTTAAAAGAAAACAGTTATCCACCCATATTATTCATGAAAAAAAAAGTTGGATAATGAATTTTTTAAAGACGGGTCAAACATAGATAAAACCATATTATCCACCTAGAAAATGGATAACTAATGGGTTTTAACTTTTATATTTGTAAAGCCTCAAATTGGGGATTCCTCAAGTTTGGAAGACTAGTAATTCTCTCAAGAGTGATCATATTCAAGAAGTCATGGATAATAAGAATATCCTTTTTATCCGCCGGTAAATCCGTTTATTTGCATTAAATATGGGTTGGATCGGATAATTTATCCATTTTTATATTAACCAATTTTTACCCATCCATATCCGACCCTACCCTCTCTAGGTACTGGGCTGCTCATATTACCTTGTTTGCGTTTGTATTTCCTTTTTGAATTCTGTATGTTCGTTTTCTTGGTGTTATGTTGTGAACTTTGCCGTGCTTGGTTTGTTGAATAATTTCATATGAAATGATATGTATTTGGACCGGATTGCACGCCCAATAGTATTTATACATACACACACACACACACACACACACATATATATATATATCAGATTGTACGCCGCAATAGTGTGTGTGTGTGTGTGTGTGTGTGTGTATGGGGGATCGGATTGTTAGCTTAGTTATGACTGAACCTTCCTGGAGACAGCATATTGTACTATGCGGAATCGAAAACTATCAATTAGAATATTCACTCCTCTCTCTATTTTAAACTATCTGCCTTTCCAATATTATTCGTCTTTACTTTACGTACATCACAATATAACTCACTTCGTAATTAACCGTATGGCAGATTTTAGCCTTATATACGGTCAAAATTGGGCTTTCCCTTTTTGTATGATTAACCGACATCGGGGCGTGGCAGGCCAGGTCTCGACCCCATGACAGACCGAACCGTCACACGAAGTTAGGTTGCCGTGCTCGAGACCCAAAGACTGAATAAGATCGAGACCGACCACAACTAAGACAAACCAAGATTAAGATCGGCCAAGATCGAGACAGAATAAGATGGAGATCAAGGGAAGCTTACTGGGTCAAATAGCGGAAATACGAAATATTCGCAATCAGGCGAGGATCACGGCTCAAATTCCGGCACGTATCAAGAAGAAGCCGATTAATTAGTCAATTATGGGATTTCTTACGGATTTAGAATTGTACCAAGAGTAGGAGTCCCATACTATCTAAAGGGGGTCTGATCATTTGTAAAAGGCATCATATTCACATTACATAAAGTTATATACCATCTTCTTTTAAGCTCTCAATACTCTGTTATTGTGTTCATACTTTCCAGTAAAATACTTATTTGATTCGATGGTGACCTAGCTCGAGGATCTAAGCTCTGCATCTCTTTTAGTTTGCTTTATTTCTACTTGCAATTAATTTAAATAACAATATTGCATTTTTTCAGTTTGTGTTAAGTAAAATCATGTGTCCTTAAAACTACAATATAAATTCAATTGTAATATGTTCTTAGGGTAAACAGTTTGGTCCCCACTGTGGTGCTAAGGATAGTAGTGATTGCCTGATACAAATTTTCGTGACACACACTATTTTACTTGTTCTTTGAAGTGTCTTTGATTACAGGATTAAAAATGTCAAACTCTCAATCAGCACCTCCACACATTGGCAATGATCTCAACAACCACGGTAAAAATGAGAACATTGCACCAGGAAACGTTGTACCCCCTGCTGGCCTCGATGGAGTTCCGGCTATAGATCCAATCGACGTCAGTTCGCATGTAGTCATCAATGGAAATTTAGTCGTTGATCCTGAAAGCAACGTTCATGGGGGTACCCAATCAGCTACTCAAATTTCATATGGTGGCGAAGATGCTAGGATCACCCTGCAGGTAAACTTTGAAATGTTGCAGGCCCAACAGGCAGCAATAACTCAGCTCCAAAATCAAAACCCCATGCCAAGTAGGGTCGAACGCGAGCCATCCCAGGAATTTGTACATAAGGTCGAATCGGCTTCGAGGAGATCAAAGGTTAAGGAATCAAAGACCAATCTCGCTATCATAAAGATGCTCGAAGAACTGACAAAATAAATCGAGATAGGGGAAAAGAAGATCGAGGAAAATGATAAGCAGGTAGAAACCTATAACTCCTAGTTCGACCAAATCCCGGGAGAACCACCGATATTGAAGGACTAAGTTCCAAAAAATTTGCACAAAACATTTTCCCCCAAGTGCGGCTCCGAAGCCAATCCCCGAGAAGTTCCGTATGCCCGATATTCCTAAGTATAATGGAACGACTGGTCCAAACGAACACGACACCTTGTACATGTGTTCCATCAAAGGAAATGACTCGAAAGATGATGAGATTGAATCCGTCTTGCTGAAGAAATTCAGGGAGACTCTATCGAAGGGTGCTATGATTTGATATCATAATTTACCGCCTAATTATATTGACTCGTTTGCTATGCTTGCAGATTCTTTTGTAAAGGCACACATCGGGGCCACTAAGGTCACAACAAGAAAGTCGGACCTTTTCAAGTTATTGCAGGAGGACAATGAGATGCTCAGAGAATTCGTATCTCGATTCCAAATAGAGCGAATAGATTTGCCACCGTACTAACGATTGGGTTGTTCAAGCTTTCACTCAAGGTCTCAACGTTCGGAGTTCCATAGCCTCATAGCAATTGAAGTAAAATTTGATCGAATATCCAGCTATCAGTTGGGTCGATGTACATCAATTGAAGATCAGGGTCGAGGATGACCAACTGGGGGATCCTTCTGGGTCCGTTTATCCTAACAGTCCCGTAGATAGAATCAAGAGGGATATCGACTAGAAACCAGGTTTCAAATAGAGATCGATATCAACCGTATAATGGAGACCATAGAGGCAGCGGATTTGGGAAAAACTTCATGGAATGAAAGAAGAAATGATTGAGGTCAAAGTTCATAGGGACTCATGAGCAAGAGTGGTTTCAATAAAGATGTAGGGCCCAAAGAAGAACCATGACTATCGACAGTATAACTTAAACATTGATGTGATCGCCATCGTATCTTCCATCGGACATATCAAAGATACAAGATGGCCTCGACCTCTGCAGATCGATCCAGCTCAGAGAAATCTCAACCAAGTATGCAAGTATCATGGCACCTATGGCCATAAAATAGAAGATTTCATACAACTAAGGGAGAAAGTAGCCCGATTGTTCAACGAGGGGCACCTTCGGGAATTCTTAAGTGATCGGGCCAAGAATTACTTCAAAAACAAAGACTCAAATAGACAGAAATTAAATAGCAAGAAGAGCCATAGAACGTGATTCACATGATCATTGTAGGGGTCGATACTCCTCAATGACCGGTATTTAAACGCATCAAGGTGTCGATCACAAGGGAGAAACGAACTCGGGATAACGTATCAGAAGAAATATTGTCTTTCAATGACGATGATGCAAAAGGGATCGTATAACACCATAATGACGCACTGTTAATATTTGTACTTATGAATAAGACTCAAGTTAAACATGCTTTAATTGATCCAGGTAGCTCTGCGAACATCATTCGATTAAGGTCGTAGAACAGCTCGGCTTACAGGATCAGGCTATGCCCGCGGCCCGAGTGCTAAATGGTTTCAATATGGCATGTGAAACCACTAAAGGCAAAATAACTTTGCTAGTAAACATCACTGGGATCGTCCAAGAAATAAAGTTCCATGTGATCGAGGGTGATAAGAGGTATAATGCCTTATTCAGAAGGTCATAGATCCACAACATGTGGGCAGTGCCTTAGAATCTTCACCAGGTTCTAAAGTGCCCAACACCATATGGGAATCAAAGCAGTCTACGAGAACAACCCTCCGCCAAGTAGATGTTTGTAGTCGATAAAGTAATTCCGATATCAACACTCTCATCAACAATGTACTCAGGATCAAAAGAGAAACAGGGGGAAAAATAGCAATTATCGGTGCCAGCTTCGACCCAATCGAACAAAGAAAGAATTGACAAATATGATGACTTTTGGGTTCCTCGATCTTTTATTGCCCCCGATGATTCTGATGCTACTAAGTCAACGGTTGAAGAACTGGAGTAGGTGTGTTGATCAAACATCTACCCGATCGGAAGGTATACCTGGGCACGGGGTTAACCCCCGAGCTCAGGGAAAAACTTATTCAATTTATTTTAGCAAATATGGATTGTTTTGCTTGGTCCCATATTGATATAACAGGGATCCCATAGGAAATTACCACCCATAAACTAAGCCTGGACCCGAAGTTCCATCCGGTGAAGGAAAAAATAAGACCCCAGTCCGAGGTCAAACACATTTTCATCAAAGACGAGGTAACTAAATTTCTCAAAATAGGGTCCATCCGGGAAGTAAAATATCCTGAATAGTTAGTGAATGTAGTAGTAGTCCCTAAGAAGGGAAACAAACTTATAATGTGTGTAGATTACAAAAACCTAAATAAAGCATGCCCCAAGGATTCTTTTCCGTTGCCTAATATTGATGATCGATGCCATGTCCGGCCACGAGATCCTCAATTTTCTCGACTCCTATTCCGGGTACAACCAAATACGGATGAACCCCAAAGACCAGGAAAAAACCTCGTTCATCACTGAATATGGTACCTACTGCTATAATGTAATGCCATTAAGATTAAAAATAGTGGTGCAACGACTAGTAAACCAAATGTGTAACATGAAACTGAATCTAAAAAATGTGCATTCGGGGTCATATCCAGCACGTTCTCAGATTCATGGTATCCAATCGGGGGACCGAGATCAACCTCGATAAGATTAAAGCTATCGAGGATATCACGGCAGTGGATAACATGAAGGCTAATCGGGTGCATTACAGCCTTGGGGAGATTCACCTTGAGGTTGTCCGATAAAAGTCATCGGTTTTCTCGTTGCTAAAAGAGAACAACTTCTCATGGACCCCAGAATGTCAACGTGCTTTAGAGGAACTTGAACGGTACTTGTCGAGCCCACCATTTCTTCATACATCAAGGGCGGATGAACTACTATACTTTTACCTAGAGGTATCAGATATAGAGGTAAATGGTGTCCTAGTCCGAGAAGAACAAGCTACGCAGTTTCCAATTTATTATGTCAGTAGAACCTTAGGTGAGGCCAAAACTAGGTACCCTCACCTAAAAAAATTGGCACTCGCTTTGCTAAGTGCCTCTTGGAAAATGAAGCCATATTTTCAGTGCAATCCTATATGTGTTGTAACGACATACCCTTTACGAAATATAATGCATAAATCCAAACTCTCGGGATAATTGGCCAAATGGGTCGTAGAAATCAGCGGGTATGATATCGAATATCAACCCCGAACAGCCATCAAATCTCAAATTTTTGCAGAGTTTGTGACCAATTTTACATCGGCCCTAGTACCCAGAGTTGAAGAGATTTATTGATAAACTCGAGAGCATTTTCTTGAATCTGGACCCTCTTTACGGATGGTGCCTCGAACGTAAAAGCGTCCGAGCTTGGCATTGTGCTAAAGCCGCCCATGGACAATAAAGTTAGACAATCTATTAGGACTATAAAACTGACTAACAATGAAGCCGAATATGATTCCATGATTGTAGGTCTCAAACTAGCCAAAGTCTAGGGAGCGGAGGTGATCGAAGCCAAATACGATTCCCTCATTGTTGTAAATAAGGTTAAAGGAACCTTTGAAGTTCGAGAGGAACGAATGCAAAGATACCTGGATGAGCTACAAGTAACTCTACACCGATTCAAGGAATAGACTTTGCAACATGTGCATCGAGATCAAAATAGCAAAACGGATTCCCTCGCAAACCTAGGGTCATCGGTCGAAGATAACGAATTCAATTCGGAGCTATCGTGCAACTTATGAGGTCGGAAGGCTGCCAAGATAAACTCCACAAGCTTGACCTGGGATTAGAGAAACAAATACATAAAGTTTTTGAAGAACAAAAAAATTCCCTCAGATCCAAAGGAATCGAGGGCCCTGCGCACAAAAGCAGCCCGATTTAGCTTGTCCGAAGACGGAACCTTCTCAAGAGAGTGTTCGACGATCTGCTAGCAATATGTCTGGGACCGGGAGATACAGAATATTTTTTGAGGGAAGTCCATGAAGGCACATACGGAAACCACTCAATTGCTGAATCATTGGTTCGAAAGGTAATCAGAGCCGGATATTATTAGATCGACATGGAGAAACATGCAAAATAGCTTGTTCAAAAATGTGATAAGTGCCAAAGACATGCACTAATGTTTCATCGACCTGGAGAGCTACTCCATTCGGTCTTCTCCCCATGGCCGTTCATGAAGTGAGGGATGGACATCGTCGGCCCTCTTCCATCGGCACCAGGTAAAGCTCAATTTGTTTTATTTATGACTGACTATTTCTCTAAGTGGGTTGAAGCACAGGCTTATCAGAAGAATAGGGAGAAGGAAGTCATCGACTTCATTTGGGACCATATTATGTCGATTTGGAATACCATCCGAGATTGCATATGACAATGGAAAATAGTTTATCAACAACAAGGTGATCAAATTTCTCGAAGACCATAAGATCAAAAGGATCTTATCAATGCCTTATCACCCTAGTGGAAATGGGCAAGCCAAATCGACCAATAAAACCATAATCCCGAACCTCAAGAATAGATTGACCGACGCCAAGGAAAAGTAGAGAGAGATCTTGCCCAAAGTCCTTTGGGCGTATCGCAAAACTTCAAAGTCCAGTACTGGGGCCACCCTATTTTCATTGGTTTATGGCGCTGAGGCTTTAATAGCAATCGATGTCGAGGAGCCAAGTATTAGATTTCGATATGCAACGAAGGAAACAAATGATGAAGCCATGAATACAAGCTTAGAGCTATTAGATGAACGGTGGGAAGCTACCTTTGTTCGATTGGCCACCCAAAAGCAACGGATCGAGAGGTATTACAATCTAAGGGCCAACGTTCGATATTTTAATATCGAGGACTTGATACTGAGGAAGGTCACACTAAACACCTAAAACCCAAACGAAGGAAAATTGGGTTAGAACTAGGAGGGGTCGTACCAGATTCTCGAGGTCGTAGGGAAAGGGTCCTATAAGCTCAGAACGATAGACGGAGAACAACTACCGAACAGTTGGAACATAACTCATCTCAAATAATATTATTGCTGAGGTACGACCCCATTCAAATTTTTCTATTTTTTGATTAACACTTTTAGGTTATCAACAAGGAGAGGCATGAAGCCTTTAGGTCTGAAAGCACGTGTTGCCCTCTTTTTCCCTTGAACCATTTTTGTTCCAGTTGGATATTTTGACAAGGTTTTTAACGAGGAAATAATGGATCGTGCTAACTTAGAACCGAAGGCTGATCATGAATCGGTGTTAAAGACAATATTAACAATATCCGAGGTTCCTCTACAATCAACTTTGATAAGTTATGCATCTTTTGTTTTGATGATTTCACAAACATCATGAGAGAACAAGATAAGGAATCTGATACAATTATTTCCCTTGCATTCAGAGTAACTAGTCAGATGTATGGTTCAGTTCTCAATGAAATTAGATAAGGAAACAACAGAGGTAACAGATGATGGAACAGATAGGGATCAGTTCCCCTAGTCGTTGTACACTCAACTCTACAACTGTAAAAGCTGCTACATTGTACCGTCTGGCAGTAGCACAACTGTAGCTTGCTAAGTCCAAACTAAAGGCACTTTATTACATCACCCTTGATGACATCATACACACATATTATTAACATGAGGCAAGGGATTTCATCTCCCCAACACTTGCAAATCAAAAGAAACTATTCTCTCAAGTGTTGGCCACCACATCTCTCAAGAACAAAGCTACTGCAACCTCAAGGAACAGATCCAAAGATTGAAGATATCTTAAGTCCTTAGGTTTGTCGAGTCTTTGTTATTTTGTTCTTCACTTGTAATTTCTATTTATCTTAGTTAGAAGCATTGTGTAGGAAAACTTTGTCAATTATAAACCATTGTGTTTGTGTCTTGGCTAGAGTTTGTCGAGTTGGAAGTCTTTGTAATAGAGGTATTACAAAGTTCCTTGTAATAGGTGTGTTACAAGTTAGTAGGGGATACAAAAGTCTTTGTAGTAGAGTTATTACAAAGTGGCTTGTAATAGAGTATTACAAGTTAGTGAGGGATTAAGAGGTTAATTCCTATGTTGCATAGGTTGTAATCTGAAGTTTGCTCAGTTAGTGGAGTTGAAATCCTACTAGGGTAGGTCGTGGTTTTAATCCCTTGAGCAAGGAGTTTTCCACGTAAATATCGCGTGTTATTTATTTACTATGAGAACAAATAGAGAACCTGGTTCCCTATACTATTTGGTTTTGTAGTCTGTTGCTTACTGTGGGAACTGATAGAGAACCTGGTTCTCTATATAGTTTGGTGGTCCCTTAAATTCTATCAATTGGTATCAGAGCGGGTTCGTAATAAAAGGTTAACACCTAAAAAAGATCTTCATGGATGCTCCACCAAACTTCAAGGAAGAACAACCAACATACAAACCACCAAGATTTAACAGCCAATACTATGGTAGGTGGAAAACAAGAATACATGACTTCATAATGGCTGAGGACTCCAAGCTTTGGGATGTGATTTTTGATAGTCTCTTTGTCCCTATGAAGGTTGTCTTGTTAGAGAGGGAACAAGGACTGTTCTAAGCACAAGAAAAGAATATAATGGTGCTGACCGAAAAGCTAATGAGAAGAACTTCAAGGCGAAGAATATTCGTGTGTGTGGTATTGGACCAGCCGAGTGTAATTATATCTCGGCATGTGAATCTGCCAAGGAAATCTGGGAACCTCTTCAAATGGCTCACGAGGGAACTACTCAGGTAAAGCAGTCCAAAATAGATATGCTTGCAACTGATTATAAACTCTTTAAAATGGAAGAGCATGAGTCCATTCAAGAGATGCATACCCATTTCACCTATCAATGAGCTTTATTCACTTGGTGAAATCATTCCAACCAACAAGCTGGTCCAGAAGATACTCAGTGTTCTACCAAGATCCTGGGAGAGAAAGGTTATTGGTGTCACTGAAGCCAAAGACCTACAGAAGCTGACTATTGATGAGCTTATTGGAAATCTCAAAACATATGAGATAAAGAGATAGAAGGATCTTGAAATTAGAGAGCCCAATGAGGAGAGGAACTTGGTTCTCAAAGCTGCCCACACTGACTCAAGTAGTGATGAATCTGAAATGACATATCTCACTCGAAGATTTCAAAATATGGTTCATAAAAATGGTGGGATCCCAAAGAAAGGAAGTTCCAGTAGGAATTTCAAAGGAAATGACTGTTGTCATAAGTGTGGAAAGCCTGGGCACTTCATTAAAGACTGCCCTCTTCATAAGCAAGATCATTACAAAACCAACACTGCTAAGGTGACTAAGAGGAACCAGGTCCCTGACAAGAAATTCAAAAGAAAAGATGTTGCTGACAACACCGTGAAGCAAGCTTTGGCTGACAAGGGAGATTCCTCCAATGAATTTGAAGGTGAGGATGACCAAGGAGATGCATCTATGATGGTTGTTGACAATGAATCTTCACAATATGAGTCAATCTTTACACTCATGGCTAAATCTAATGATGACGAGGACAAGGAGAAAGATGAGGTAAGTTTTGATGTTCAAAGAAATTTAAAAACTTACTCTAAGAAAAAATTGATGTCCTTAGAAAATGTGTTGATTGATGCCTATCATAGCCTCATTAATGAGAAAAATGTTTTAATAGAAGAAATTGGTGACATATAACAAGAGAGGGATGATATGGCAATTTCTATTGTAGACTTAAAGGAACAAGTGGAAGAAGTAACTAGAGAAAATAACTTGTTGAATAACAAACAAAAAAAAAATTGGACTGACAACACTAAGGGTAAAGAAGTGGCTAGTAAGGCTCAACTTGAGCTAGAGAGTGAGCTTAAGAAAGTTAAAACAAGTCTTGTTGCCAAGCTTGAAAATAATAGACAACTTCAGGAGGATTTGGAAAGGGTTAAAAATGATCTTGATAAGTCACTTTAATGTACCTGGTCCTCTGATGTAATAATGTCTATGTACAAGAGTAATGGTAGAAACAAGCAAGGAATTAGGTTCCAAAAGTCTAAAACCTCCTATAATCCCCATAGCAAGTATGTAACTGTGGCTGATAATTGGTTGTATACTCACTATGGGTCAAACGGATCATTACAATGACTATTGTCAAACTAAGATTATGTCTTTGAAGAAAAAGAAATTTTTTGTTGAAAAGAGGCTTACTGATGAGGAACCTGGTTTCCTGAAAAGAAAATATGTGCTGCCTGCATGGGCAAAAAGAAGTTTGATCCTCCCGTTCTATCATTATAAGGGACCCAAGTTGGCTTGGGTTCCTAAGTTTAATTATTGATTTAGTGTGCAGGCTGGAATAAGAGGTAGTGGTAAAAAATGGTAAATGGATAGTGGCTTCTCTAAGCATAAAATTAGAAGAATGAATGATTTCCTCACTCTAGTCCTTCCAAGGTAGGAGTGTGTCCTTTGGAAATGACAAGAAGGCTATATTCTTGGTGTTGGCAAAATTGACAAAACACTCTCCCATGCAATTGAAAATGTGTACTATGTGAATGGATTGAAATATAGCTTGTTGAGTGTGTCTCAAATCTGTGATAAGGAAAAATAAAGTGAAGCTCCTGTCCAAATCTTTCACTTTCACCAATCTTAAAACTGGTGAAATGGTATTGATAGCCAAGAGATTCAAAAATATCTATGTTGTAGACCATGATTCACTGAATGGTGGTGATATAACATTCTTAAGTGTCATTGATGATGATGTAGAGTTATGGCACAGATGAATGGGGCATGCGGGTTTTTATTTGCTGAAGAAATCGGCTATGGAGGATATGGTTCATGGGCAAAGCATTCAAAATTGGTTGCTACATGATTAACAAATGCATGATCAAGTCCCTTCTCGAGAAGTATCTATGAACTGCTCAATGGGAGAAAACCAATGTTGACTTACCCGGGAGTCTTTAGATGTAAAATGTTTTGTTCTCAGCAATGGTGGAAAATGG
This sequence comes from Nicotiana glauca, assembly GCA_026770625.1. Lineage (NCBI taxonomy): Eukaryota > Viridiplantae > Streptophyta > Magnoliopsida > Solanales > Solanaceae > Nicotiana > Nicotiana glauca. The sequence continues at coordinate 27,227 of MU701399.1, read as the reverse complement.
TCACATAACAAAGAAGATAAAGATGGAGAATTTACAAACGCTCCTGGTGAAACTATAGATATTGCAAATGGAAAGACTGATTTGACGAGTCGAGTCAAGAAAGGCGATTAAGGAGATGCAGTAGAATCTCAAAAAAGCACAGAGGAACCTGGTCCCTCTATCACCTCGATTGATGTTGAACATAGGGTTGTTGATGCTGCATTAGGTACTCCTGATGCATAACAAAAGAGTGGAAGTCATAATTCTGTTGATGCCAATGATGACTCACAAATGAAGGAACCTGGTCCTTCAAATTCCGAAGTTCAAGTATCCAACTAGAAGCAAAAGAGTTCACATCCCTTCAAAATGTAATCACACCCTTTAGACTCTGGTATTCAACCAAGTTATAAGGCAAGGAACATGCTTTCCCTCTCAGCGTTCTTGTCTTAAATCGAGCCTAATAATATCAAAGAAGTATTGAAAAATGCTAACGGGCTGCTATGCAAGAAGAACTTCATCAGTTGAGAGGAACCAGGTGTGGCACCTGGTCCCTAGGCCTTCAAACAGAGCAGTGATTAGAACTTGACCCAAAAGACTCTCACTTGAAGGTTGCCATGGGAATTTGAGGTATCCTAAGGAAACGCAGGACCTGGTCCTCATCTATTTTTCAGGAGATACTTTTGACTCTGTTGGATATGTTGATGTTGATTATGAATATCTGGTGGATAGAAAGAGCACATCCGGAAAGGTACATTTTTTGGGGTCATGCTTGATCTCATAGGGTACAAAAAAACAAACTATGTGGCTTTTTCTACTAATGAAGCTGAATACGTGGTTGTTGCTTCTTGATGTGCTTAACTACTATAGATCAAGCAACATCTTGAAGACTTTAGTGTATTTACAGCTTGAACCAGGTACAACATAAGAGAACAAAACACATTGATGTGCGACATCACTTTTTGAGGAATAATGTTAAAAAGGTTCTAATTTGAATGAAGTTCTAGAAGACAGAGGACCAGGTAACAGACATTTTCACAAAGGCACTGAGCAGTGAACACTTTGAAAGAAATCATCTGGAGTTGGGGTTGATCAAGCTTAATTAAAGACCTGGTCCCTCGATGATTGGCTATGTTAAGAAGGAAAGGTACAATGCTAAAAAGTGTTTTTTGGAAACATCTAACTCAAATCTATATTGTTACTGGGCAGTTTTAGGACAAAACAAGAGAGAGTGACATTGCCCTTCAAGGAGTTTTTGCTCAAACTTTCAAAAACCGTCAAGGAACCTGTTTCCTGTGACTCAGGTTTGTAGTCTCATCAATACTTATATGCCTTTTTAAACTGCTGAAGTATAATATCATTAAATTATTCTCATCTCTCTCTAAATTTTTGAAGCCCAAAATGTTAAACCTTTTCTGAACTGACCTATTACCCCGAAAAACCATTTCCTTCTCTCACACACAACCAAAATCTATTATTTTCTTCAAAACTAAATCAACCTTATCTCAAAAAAAATCCTTCTCTCCAAATATGCCAGAAGCGAACCCAACTCTGTCACCTTCCAAAATCCTAACTCCATATGAATCGAAACCCAAGAAGTCTTTGGTAGACTTTGATGGGACTTTAATTAAAAACGAACGGGGTAGAGCTAATATTCTAGAGTGTGGCTAAAATTGTTGTCGGTTTTGTAGAAGCCTTGAAGGATGGAGGAATTGGTGAATATGGTGCAAAAGGGGGAATTGAATGACAGAACTGGTACCTCAAATCCTTTTTAGGATGTTAATTCTGATGATGATCTTTTTCTCTTGTGTTCTGTGCTTAAATAAACCTCCAACTCAGTAAAAAGGATTGATGAAAAGTAGGTTGATTAATGATGAAGTGGTATAACATGCTGATGTGGTGATTGTGGAAGAGAGTATGAAGTCAAAAATTATTCACTTGTGAGAAAGAATTCAAAAAAATGATGAAAAGAAAGTTGGCTGAGAAAGATGCAGCATATGATAGGGTGAATAGATTGAGAAGAAGAAAAGGGAGCAAGGCCGCTCAGGGAAAGAAAGGGTAGCGTGAGTGAGGAACCTGGTTCCTTATAGAAGCAAAAGGTTGAGTTATCGAGTTTGGAGAGGTAGAAGAATTTGAAGTCTCAAAAAGTATTGTTAGGTAGAGTCTTGAATCTGATATTGCTGAAAAATAGAGGAACTTCTTGACATTGTTGAGTTCCAAAAAAATAGAATCACCTCTTTGTTCCTCCAAGTCCTAACATTTATTAAGAAGAAGTAAAAAACTTCTATGTTGTATGTGATACTCTGATGCTATATGTGCATGGAACTGAGTTTGTTCTTGATGAGGAGAAGCTTGGGGAGATTCTTGGTGATCTGGTTGATGGTTCAGCCTGCTCAGATAGGTAGAGAAGCTCAGATTGTGAAAGAACGAATGGACAACCTCATCAAGGCCTTAGCCCCTTACTTTTCCTCCTGCCCAGTGATACATGTCTTTCACTCCTACCAAATTCCCTTGAATTCCTATCTTTTTTTTATCCATATGTTTGATGACATTGGTACTTTAGTTATTTAAGTTGTCATATTATGCATTGTTGAAACTACTATGTTTTTATTATAATTACTCTACTATGGGCAATCACTCTATTTTGTGCAATGACATTCAGTTGTTCTCTGTGTTGCCCAAGAGGCATGAGTTAATATTACTGAACTTCTTTCTAGCTCTGTTTCTTCTGTTATTCTTTTCAACGATGACAAAAAGGGGAAGTTATATAGGTGTCGACATGGGGGAGGAACAGAATCGAATTGATATATTGTGTTGTGCATGAAAGATATCTCGGCTTCGCAGGGGGAACATTGTTGATAAAATATTGATTATAAGTCTGATCCGCAGGGAAACATGTGAGGAATTTGGTTATCAAAGGGAAAATTAATTTTGGGTTTGTCATTATCAAAAAGGGGGAAATTGATAAGTTATGTTATTTTGTGTTTTGATGATTCACCAAACAATCTTAAAGAACCAATTGTGATAGGTTCCTTTGGTCTAGTTCTCATGGGGAATATGCCTGATTCATAGGGAGAACAATGTGGAGATCTAGTTCTCGGGGGAATATCAATTCTAAGTTTGTCATCATCAAAAAGGGAGAAACTGATAAGTTATACGTCTTTTGTTTTGATGATTTGATAAACTTCATGAGAAAACAAGATAAGGAATCTGATACAATTGGTTCCCTTGCATTCAGAGTAACTAGTCATATGTCTGGTCCAATTCTCAATGAAATCAGATAAGGAAACGGCAGAGGGAACAGATGATGGAACAGATAGGGATTAGTTTCTCTGGTCGTTGTATAATCAACTCTACAGCTGTAAAAGTTGGTGCACGGTACCGTCTGGCAGCAGCAGAGCTGTAGCTTGCTAAGGCAAAACTAAAGGGCACTCTATCAGATCACCCTTGATGACATTACACACACATATTATTAACATGAGGCAAGGGATTTCATCTCCCTAACACTTGCAAATCAAAAGAAAATATTCTCTAAAGTGTTGGCCACCACATCTCTCAAGAACAAAGCTACTGCAACCTCAAGGACCAGATCCAAAGATTGAACGTATATTAAGTCCTTAGGTTTGTTGAGTCTTTGTTATTTTATTCTTCACTTGTAATTTCTACTTAGCTTACTTAGAACTATTATGTAGGAAACCTTTGTAAATCATAAACCATTGTGTTTGTGTCTTGGCTAGAGTTAGTCGACTTGGAAGTCTTTGTAATAGAGGTATTACAAAGTGTCTTGTAATAGGTGTGGTACAAGTTAGTGAGGGATACCAAAGTCTTTGTAGTAGAGTTATTACAAAGTGGCTTGTAATAGAGTATTACAAGTTAGTGAGAGATCAAGAGGTTAATTCCTAGGTTGCATAGGTTGTAATCTGAAGTTTGCTCAGTTAGTGGAGTTGAAATCCTAATAGGGTAGGTCGTGATTTTGAATCCCTTGAGCAAGGAGTTTTCCACGTGAATATCGCGTGTTCTTTAGAGACTGCCAATTTACTGTGGCAACAGATAGAGAACTCGGTTCCCTATACTGTTTGGTTTTATAGTATGTTGCTTAGTGTGGGAATTGATAGAGAACCTGGTTCTCTATATAGTTATGAGGAAATTACTTCATAATAACAAGGTTTTGATAAGTGAGATTTGTAAGGGCCAAATGGTCGAACGAACCGTGCCCACATAGGTTATTCGAGCCCTAGCACAAAACATGTACGCATATCTAATCATTTTTCACAAGAATAAAGAGAAGTATTTTTCCTTGCAATTATCTCATGTCTTAGAAAAAAGTTTTTCTACTTTATAATTTCGTACTTTTGATCTATTATGGAAACGAGCACAAGGGCCGATTGCAACTAAAGTTCGGATAATCACTCCCACACTCGGGGACTGCCGTCCATAAAATAAACTCGAACAGATCAAAATATTGAACGTTGACGGCATAAGACCTCTTAGGCAACTCTCAAATTCCTAAAGGCCACGGCCATACCCACTCGGGGACTGTTATCTTAGACAAGCCTAGATAACTCGGGAAAGTGAGCTCACTGGGATACACCCGAACTAAAAGGCTACGACTAATTTAACACAGTTCAAAGACATCCGAAATCTGTAACAAAAAATAGGCCTTCAAAAAAGAAAAAATTATTTCACAACCGGTTCTAAAGGCTACCCTCGACAGAAACTTAAACTTAAGATATTTTCGGGAATATACTTCGGTAACACCGAACCCCGATAACGCCTTAAGCCAGAAGGACAATAAAGGCAAGCGTTGTTCGAACCCTCGAATATGACCTTATTATTTAATGCTAAGTCCCTCCAACCTTTGTGAATACAAGCAATAAAACAAAGGAAAACTTTTAGAGCCGAAAAGGGTAGAAAGTCTTATATATATAAATAATCTTTTTACAAGGTCCAAATTGGCCAAATACAAAACTTACGATTGCCAAAATGGCCTCGAGAAAGACACAAAAGAAAGAAAAAAAACAAAGACCTAAGGGCTACTTTTACTTCGAGTTCGAGAGATCATTCTCACTCGACTAGAAAGCCTAAGGGCTACCTTATTTTGAGTTCGAGTACGTCCTCACTCCATCAAGGGCTACATCAGCTCAAGTTCGAATGATCATGCGAGGTCCATCGATCAGAAACGATCGAGGGCAGTACTTATTATTGGTCCTTACCATCTCAAACCTTGGACCTTCGAATACAACTTTATAATTTTATGCTAAGGCGCTTTGACTCTTACGTAAATTAAAAAAAAGACAACAGATTCTGAATCAGAAGCCATGGAAGGGAAAAAGTTTTATATATTCATCAGAACCTGTTTACAAGGGCAACATGGCCCGATGGAAGTTCTTTACAAAAGGCCAAAGCGGCCTCGACAGAAATACAAAAACTATTTAAAAGCCTAAGTGGACCAGTCATCTCGGGGAGTGGAATCTCCGCCCTCGAGGTCCTCTGCACTTTTGGATTTGATCAAGCTTTTAGATTCATCATCATCATTCGGATAGGCTAATTTCCCAGATTCAGCTTCAAGCTTTTTTCGCGTTCACAATCTCGGTTGAAAGATCTAAGCCTCGAGCATGGATTTCATCAAGGGTCTCCCTTCTAGATTGGCATTTGGAGTGCTCGGTGATCCTTTCTACTAAAATATGATCGGCCTCGGCAGCCTCCTTTGCTCGAACCTGGGCAGCTTCGGCATCAGCCTGATAGATAGCCACCATTGCATCAGCATTGTCCTAGGTCGCTCCGGCCTATGTGACCAGCTTCTCCCAATCGGAAATTGCATAACCCAACTGAGACTGGAGCTCTTTGATTTTCTTGGCTTGCGCTAAGGTCTTTTCATTTATATTTTGGAGTTGAACTTCAGTCAAGGACAGTTGGGCCTGGGCAGTCTCCTTTTCTGAGGCCAAGCAATCCGTGTTCTTTTTCCATTCTTCGGCCTCGGTCCTTATAGTATCTACCTCTTCACTGAGCTACCCGATTATGTCGATCTTTTGTTGGACCTGCGGGTTCAGATCGTTAGTCACTATGACCGATTCGTCTTCAGTAACTTCAAAGATTCTGTTTATCTGCTCGACCAGATCGGCATGCTCTTTTTAGGCCACCTCTAAATCAGCTCGAAGGTTCTTAACCTTCACTTTTGTTTGTTCACTAAGGAGTTTAAATGTATCCTTCGTCTCGGTGAGCCCCCGGATCTCGGCCTCATACCGGCTCAACTCCTCTCGGGATCGGAGGAAGGCCTCATGATGAAGCATCGAAGCCTACAAAACATGGAAAAGGAAATTATACATAAAAAAGCACAAATGCAGAACTTGAAATTGTCAAATATATCTAAGGGTACCCGATTCAATGTCAGTTGAGCTTCATTGAGCAGGCAGGGCATCTCCACTTCATCCATCATAGCCTGGTCCTCTTCAGTTATCAAACACCAAAGGTATCTAGCCACTCCTATGGGGGCGAAAAGAACCCGAGCATCTTCTGAGATCGAGATAACAATTGATCGCCTGCGCCCAGGATCAACACTTGGAGCTGAAAATTGACTTGTCAGTTTAAGGCTCGAGAAAGCCTCACTCGAGCTCTTCCTCGGTACTTCCAAATCACCCAGGCTGGTGACATCCTCCAGTCCGACGAATTAACCACAGAAAAGGTGCTCTACTTCATGGACCCCTTTACCGTGGTTAGTCTCCACTGCCTGAGCTTCCTTGATCATTGACTCAGTAAACAAAGGAAACGAAGGGGAATCCTCGATATTTATCACCCCAAGTGAATCTTTTGAGGCACCTTCATCTCGGGAAGCACCGGGTCTGGTTTCTACACCAGCATCAACCGCCTCTTCGATAGCCTTCTCACCTCGAGGAGAAGCATCTTCAGCTCTTTCTGGACTGGGGACTTCGGTCGCAGCTTCCACCTCAATCTTATCAATTCGAGGTAGAGCAGTTTTAGCTCCTACTGGCTTAGTAGTTCCTCAAATATCGATGCCAGCTTGCACACGGGCCACCAGCCCAAAGTCTTTTTCTTCTTCTTCCTCAGCCTCATCCTTTAGCCGTTGGACTAACTCCATAGATAAAGGGATGATTTTCCCCTTTGGTTAATGGGCTACTTTCTTTTTGGGTTTCTGCCCCTCAGAGTCCATGGAATTCAAAGCCATTTTCCTCTTTTTCTCCGGCTTCGGAACAAATGGTTGAACTTTTTCATCACCAGACGGGGACCTCATCATCATATCCTTCCCGAGACCTACAAAAGAAGAGAAATGAGTAAGCCCAAGAAAATATTGAAACAGTGGTCAAATCATTAAGTTAGGAAGAAAAATTTACCATGACTACTAGCCTCCTATCGACCCTTCGCCAAATTGCGCCATGCGCGCTCAGTATGTGTCGACTACAATATTAGGCTCCTGACCCAGTCCTCGAGTTGGGGAACTGCACTCGGAATCCAAGCAATGGCTGCATCAAGTAGAATACTGATAAGAAAGGGTGAAAAAACGAAGACAATAAACAGAAATTAAGGATAGAATTGCACTTACGTTTCATATTTCATTTCTCAAGAAATCACATACTCTAGGCCGGGATCAAGCCAAGGTCTTCACTCGAACAAATCGGCCCATCCAGCCCCGATCTTTATCTTCATCTATGCTCGAGAAAGGTGCCATGGCTGCTCGACATTGAACCTTTATTAGTCCTCCTCGTTAAAGTCGGGGTCTATATAGGCATATGATGTGATCGAGGGTGAAGCAAAGATTATCGACTTTGCTTGCGAAGAAACGAAGTAGTATCACTATCCTATAGAAAGAGGGATGAATGTGATCGAGGGTCACCTCGTATTTCTTGCAGAAATCTATGATGAACGGATCCAAGGGACCCAACATGAAGGGGTAAGTGTAAGCACTTAAAAACCCTTCCACATGGGTGGTGATTGATTCTTCTAGACCAGGAACCACCACATGTTTTTTTGCCCCAGTTGCAATCTTTTCTAACCTGGGAGAGGAGTTTTTCGGTTATTGAGCATATATACCTCGATACTGGCTCGCATCAGCCCAGCATCGAGGAAGTCTTCTCAACCTTGAAATCAGAATCAAGGACACACCCTCAGGGAAAATACTCTTCAAGGCGTGGCTCCGCCACCGGTTCTTCACCGGCCGACCATGACGATGAAGCAGTTTCCTTTTGTGGAACGGTTTTTGAAGTCTTAGCCTTTTTTTACTTTTATGAGTGAAGAAGAATGGAACTGAGAAGGAGGTATTTTGTGATGAAATGAGTGAAGAAACTCAGAGATCTGAAAATACAAAGCTTTGAGGAAAGCAAAGGATTTTGAAGATTAAAGTGAAGAAGAATTAAAAGTAAAGTTTGGGCAAAGGAAGAAAGATACATTTATAGATTTAAGATGACGGTTCAAATCCGGTAGTGGCCGACCGTCGACTGGCACGCATTACTTGCCTAGGAAATTATACCGATGAGACGTTTCGATTACCTTTGTTGCTTACATCCTGGTGAAGATCGAGGGCTCAAATTGTTTCTTGTCATTACTCTCCAAAAAACAACGGGACTATCTGTATATGATCAAAATTGGGCTCGCCCTTTTTGTATGATTAACCGACACAGGGGCGTGGTGGGCCAGGGTTCGACCCCGAGACAGACCGGACTGTGACACGAAGTTAGGTTTCCAAGCTCGAGACCCATAGACCGATTAAGATCGAGACCGACCAAAACTAAGATAGACCAAGATGAGATCGGCCAAGATCGAGACCGAATAAGATGGAGATGGGGGAAGCTTACCGGGTCGAATAACGGAAAGACGAAATATTCGCAATCAGTCGAGGATCACAGTGCAAATCCCGGCACGTATCAGAAGAGACCGATTAATTAGTCAATTATGGGATTTCTTACTGTCTTGAGAATTGTACCAAGAGTAGGACTCCTCTACTATATAAAGGGGTCTGATCATTTGTAAAAGGCATCATATTCACATTACATAAAGCAATATACCATCCTCTTCTTAAGCTCTCGATACTCTGTTATTTTGTTCATACTTTCCTATAAAATACTTGTTTGATTCGAAGGCAACCTAGCTCGAGGATCAAAGTTGTACATCGATCTCTTTTGGCTTGCTTTATTTCTACTTACAGTTAATTTCAATAACAATATTGTATTTTTCTCAATTTGTGCCAAGTAAAATCACGTGTCCTTAAAACTACAATATAAATTTAATTATTATCTGTTTTTAGGGTAAACAAGCCTCTAGCTAGACCGTTTCATTTTTCCTCCAGTCACATTTTCTACTAACCGTGTCTGCATCTCAAGATAGTATAATAGTTTCGTATATTAATTAGAGCAACGTAAAGCACATGGAAGAATCTTCAATTAGTGCAACCTAATTAAATGAAAAACATGAATGAGAAGTCTTCAAAATTTCTTATATACAACGTATAGTTTATTTATTTATAGATAGCAATATAAAGTAATAATCCCAAATAAGCTTGATGAAGAACATAAAAGAAGAAACACACCTAGACTATAGATTCAAGAATGACAAATTTACATGTAAAACAAAAATTAAGTACTTCATTTTTCTAACACTTATTTTTCTTTCTTTTTTTTCTTTTTTCTCTTTTGTTTTTTGTAGTAACCCCACATGGTGGCTCAATTGATTCTCCACCATGAAAAAAAATCATATAACCCCAGTAGTCATGCATGCATGCATGCATCCAAGAAAATCATGAAAAACCCCTATACACTTGAAAATTATTGAATTATTCATCTTGAATTATCCATGTCAGTTTCATCATTTGCAGCAACAGAAGAGAAGAAATCACCATCTCCTGCAGCACCTTTTTCTTTTACTTCCTCAATTTTCTCCACAGCCTCTTTTATATCCCATCTTTTCTCCACATCAGCCTCACAACAACTTAAACCAACCTTCAATAGCTTCATCATTTCACCCTCACAATCTTGTGTTCCTTTCATTTCCTTATCAAACACCTCTTCTTTTGATGAATCCTCTCCAAGAGCTGAGTTCACCCAAGTCGCCAAATCATCGGTGTCATGACTTCCTTTGCCTAAAAGATTTGAAGGAAATTTCCCAGTCAAGATTTCTAGGATCAACATACCAAGTGTCCAAACATCAGTTTTCCTGTTGATTTTGCCAGATTGCTTGTACTCTGGTGCTTTGTATGAGATCATGTGTTCTTGAGCATGTTCGATATTTACTACTGGTAGTAAGGCGTAATCTGTGAGAACTGGCTCAAAGGTTTCAGTTAGAAGGACATTTGAGGACTTGAGATGACCATGAGGTGCAGTTATGCTTGGTAGCTCATTGTAGAGGTATAAAATTCCTTTGGCTACTCCTTTTACAATTTTCAAACGAGTTGGCCAATCCAAGCTTTGATTCCCACGTGATTTGCTATTGCCTGAACATTCACAATCATACACAATATAAATATACACCGATAGTATAAAAAATATTTTACGGTTTTACATCATTTAAAAAATAACTATAGGCAATCGCACATAATAGGAGTGTTTACTAACAAGAAAAACAAGACACATTACTTGCTAAAACAAGTAAAAATACACTTTATGTAAAATATTCCTTCTATTCCACTTCATCTGACGTTCTTTAGAATACAAAGATGAAGGTGACTAATTTTCGGTCTGAATACGGAAAAAAGATTTTCAAATTTTTGAAATAAAATTAATATATTTAGAAACTATATAAAAAGTATTATATGATTCAAAATATTTAAAAACTATTTTTTTGCAAAAAATATGGTCAAACAAAATCATGTTTGACTCTTCAAGTCGTAATAGATTCAAATAAGCCGAAACGGAAAGAGTAATATAGATTAGAAGAGAGTATAGAGTAAGATACCATGAAGATAAACGGCAAGGCTGACATTGTTGACATATTCAAAGACCAAAAGCTTCTCCTCCTTCCTATAATAGAAAGCCAGAACAGGAAGCAAGTTCTTATGACTCAATCTGCCAAGTCTTCTCATATGCTCATGGAAATCTTCTTTGCCAACTTTGTTCATATGTCTAAACCTCTTAACAACCATAACAGGACCAGTGCTAAGTGCAGCTTTATAAGTTGAACCAAACACACCACTGCCCAATACTTCAGCTGAGGCCTTTAATAAATCTGGCAAGTCAAATTTCTCAATGTCATCTTTCAAGAACAAAAGCTTTTGTCCTTGTTCAGCTCTTTTGCCATCGTTAGAACGATCAGGAGATGCAGCAACTTGGCCTTGTTCCAATTTGTTTAGGTCAGCTGATGTGAGTTTTGGCTCATGAGTTGTTGGTGATATATTTGATGATCCTAGAGTAACTTCCTGTTGGGAATTATTTTTCTTGCGACGAGTTATGAGTACAACGGCAATTAGACCTATAACAGCAACAACCACCACGACAATAAGGGCAATCTTCCAACCAGAAGATGATGATGATGATGATGATTCTTGCTTTTTTTGTGCCTCTTCATTGCATGACTTTGTTAAAGGTGGACCACATAGACCATCATTTCCTGTTAAAAAGGAAGCAAGAAAATTTAGTGAAAAAGAAAAGGAAAGAAATTTATGCGTTATTTTTATCCATTTCTGAATTTTTATGTTAATGTCTCCTCAGTTATTCCTGCTAGAGGACGTTCTCATATTATCTCTTATTTATTTGATCATTTTGTAAACTTTCAAGAATAATTTTTTGGTTCTAAAGGTATGGTGATCATGGATCGTAAGACAACATAAATTTGCATGTATATATCCCTAGTTTAGACATCCTAATAATAAACAATATGATTTGTTTTATTAGCTCATATCTTAAAAAGTTATGTAAGTTAATAGGAAATACTACGGCAACAACATACCCAGTATTATACTAGACCTCTGTATTGTGTATGCAGACTTTATCTTACCTTGTGAGGATAGAGAGATTGTTTCCAATAGACCCTCGACTCAGAAAATGTTAATATAGAAAATGAAGCGACTAAATCTAGTATACTAAAAGAAATTTCTAAAGAAAATGTATTGATTTCTAATCTTTTCATGTGTTGCATGCATGTGAAACAAAAAAAAAAGAATAAATTTGCATCACAAGATGAGCTCTGCAAATAATACGTATAATATACTATAACTTTTGATGAACATTTCTCAAATACTTCAACAACCCTTTTAATCTTAAAGAAATTAAATACCTTAACAAGGAAATATGCGCACAATTACAAATGTAAGATTAAGAACTTAAAATAATAAAGAGATCACTTACCTTGAAAAGCCGAAAAATATAGACGAGAAAGGGAAGAAGGAATTGGACCCTCAAACTTATTATTTTGTACATTTAACTCCACGAGCTTTGGCAATTCACCGAATATAGGAGGGAGTTGTCCTGTAAATTGATTATTTGCTAGGTGAAGCTTCTTTAACGAATTCATCCCTTCAAAAGTCTTGCCATCAATTGGCCCAGAGAATTTATTGTTTGAAAAATAAGCACTTTTTAATGCTGGTAATTTATTCAAAGGTGGCAAAGACCCTTCAAAATTATTACTCAATACACTTATGGTTCTCAAATTAGGCAACTCTTTTAACGTGTCAACATCAAGGGTACCACTTAAACCAAGATTTTCAAGATTCAAACCATAAACCATACCACCTTCACAAAAAAGACTATTCCAATTAGGCTTATTGTTCCCTTTGACGCATGGTGGTACATTGGCATTCCATGTTGAAAAGGGATTGCCATCATATTTTAAAGATTGACTAAACTTGAGCAGAATCTCAGCTTCTGATAATTTCCCTTCTGATGGGGTGGTTACAAATGCTAGTAAAAACGCGATAACGAAGAGGAAGGGGAGATGTTTATTGTTTTGGTTGTTTTTGTTTTTGATTTTGTAGTTTTTTTGTGTAGTTTGTGCCATTTTTGCATAGAGAATTTATAGTTGGCTTAATTAAATTTGTTACTGGTGCGCGCACTTGCAGGTGCGCGCCCTCTCAAAGGGCTCCTACAAATGAAAGAATGCTACCTTTATGGAGTTTTGAGGCCAAAAGAAAAGGTGGAAGGAGAATGGAATAGAATGTTTTGTGTACATGCAGGGGAAAACACAAGAGAAACAAGTTTGAGAGGTAGTTGGAGAAATGGACAAATGTGAAGTGGAGAATGTTAAGTTGATAGAGTCCTCTATTTCTTGCTAATTCCCTCAGAAAACTACGCTTTACCCTTTGAATTTTCTTTGAATTTCGACCATCTTTAACAGCAGTCAATCACCCCCCGAGGTTGTAGTTGGTTTCAGAACTTCCACATATTTTATTTTCAGCAATTAAATGTTTATAGCTTCATAGGAAGAAAAAAAATATACATCTTACAACAGACAAAGAAACTACAAGTATATGCAATACTAGAATGGGTTGCATTGTGTGAATTATATATATATATATATATATATATATATATATATATATATATATATGGTTTTAAGAAGAAAAATGAAATCAGCTCGGTGAAAAGAATCTAACTAGGCTTACTCCATGTAAGTTAATTGTTATTAATCTATATTACTATAATAAATAACGAAACAGTAAACTTTTTGAAATAGAAAACAGAAACAGAAAGTTAGCAGCAACAGAATGTTGAAATAATATCAGAAAAAATAATTTCGGAATAAATCGAGCCCATTGAATGCACAATGTGTCCTTAAAAAAATTATTTTCCTCAAGTACCCGAGGTGCTGGAATATTACCTTCCAGCATAGAACGATTTAACTCACCGGTGTATTGGTACCAAAAATTACGGTGTCAGCGAACCACTCAATGATAGTAAATCACACTGGAATAGATTTGTGCAGAACAAGAAGAAGTCTTGAAGTTCAGAAAATTCGTAAGCAAAAATCTGAGGAGTCAAACGAATTTATAGCCTATGGAAGTACTGTTTCTGAAAGTTCACAACTCTTCAGAACAGTCACTTAAAAACGGGAGGAAAATTTAAATAAAAATACGAGAAGAAAGTGAATCAGGCCGCGCACCGATCCGGTTCGGATTGGATATTTGGCTAATTTAATTAATATTATAATTAAAAAAATTTTGTCCAAAAAAATTAATCAATCAATCTTTGACCAAATACGAATCTGAAGCCGAGCTGAGCAAGCGACGGCGACGCCGGCGCGAGGCTTTCCTTCTTCTTAACCCTTTAAGAGCTAGGAGAAGAGCAATTATATATATACCCATCAAAAGTCTTTTCTTCCACCAATATGGGACAATGTCCTTTGACAAGAAAGAAAATTTAAATATTTTATTTTCCCTCTATTTCTCATTCATACTTTATTTTAAGCTAACCAAGCTTATACCCAACAATAATTACTAAGTTGGATGGATAGTGTTGGGAAGGAAGTAATAATTATTTATTTTAAAAAAACGTAAAGTATTCCCTCCCATCCATGTTGTATTAAGGTTCTAAAAACGTATTACTCATTAAGTCTTATTTTATACGAAAGTCTTTATGTATTGACCCGATCGATTATTTTGATCATTTGCATTTTGCATTCGGTGGTTCGAGGCCACGAGTAGCTTCATATGATGTATTATAACTTGCGTGTATGGTTGGTTCCGGTTTTCGAGTGGTTTTGGGATTGATTTGGAAGAATGATTCTCATTTTGAAAGCTTTGAGTTGGAAGAGTTGACTAAATTTGACTTTGTGTATTTGATCTCGGTTCGGAGTTTTGATGATTTCGCTAGGTCCGTATGGTGATTCTGAACTTAGGCATATGTTTGTATGTGGATTTGGAGGCTCCTAGATTGTTTTGGCTTGATTTGGCGAAAGTTGGCTAGTTGAAGGATGTGAAGGTTGAAAGGTTTGATCGAAAGTTGACTTTATTGGTATCGGGTTTGGATTTCAATTTCAGGAATTGATATAGGTTCATTGTGCCATTTGGGACTTGCCTGCAAAATTTAATGTCATTCCGATTTGATTTGATACAGTTCGATACGAGTTTTAGAAGTTGGAAGTTTATTAGTTCATTAGGCTTGAATTGAGGTACGATTCGTAGTTTTGATGTTATTTAGTGTGATTTGAGGCCTCGAGCAGGTCTGTGTTATATTTTGGGATTGGTTGATGTGACTGGACGGGGTCTCGGAGGCCCCTGGTGTGTTTCAGACCATTTCTCTCATATTTGGAGTTGCTGGTCTTCAAGTGTTCTATTGTTCATCGCGTTAGCGAAGTGGTATTTGGTTGGCTGATGTTTTGGTCACGGGTTCGCAAAGAGAGAGACGTGTTCCCGGAGCTTGGATGGGAGGTGTTCTTCGTGTTCGCACACATGGGATTGCATTTGTAACGAATTGAACGATCGTTTTGAGCATTTTCATTCAATTCAGTGGTTTGAGATCATGAGTAGCTTCGTATATGTATTATGACTTATGTGTATTGCCGGGTTTGGTTTTCGGGTGATTCGGGATTGAATTGGAAGAAAGATTCTCATTTTAGAAGCTTTAAGTTAGAAGAGTTTACCAAATTTGACTTTTGTGTATTTGACCCTGGATCGGAATTTTGATGATTCCGCTAGGTCTGGATGGTGATTTTGGACTTGTGCGTATGACTGAATTTGCTTTTAGATGTTTCTAGAAGGTTTTGGAGCTAATTAGCGAAAGTTGACACATTGAAGGTTTGGAAAGATAATAGGTTTGATCGGAGTTGAATTTGATGATATCGGATTCGAATTGTTATTCCGAGAGTCGGAATAGGATTGTCATGTCATTTGGATCTTATATGCAAACTTTGAGGTGTGACTCGTGGTTCTAAAGTTATTATGTGTGATTTGAGGTCTCGAGTAGATCTGTATTATATTTTGGGACCTGTTGTTGTGTTCGAATGGGGTCTAAAGGGACTCGAGTGAGTTTTGGGGTGGTTTCGGACCATTTCTAGGCCATTTTCAGTTGTTGGTTTTTAGCTATAGGGGTGTGAATCGCTATCGTGGACCATTGGGCAGCGTTCGCGAAGAGCAAATTGTTGTTTGGGCCTTGTGAAACCCAATTGCAGTAGCCTCTCTCGCGATCGCATAGAAGAATTTATGTTATCATAGGGTTGATTTTGGAAGCTTATATATTATAATCTATAAGAAATTTGGAGGTAATCCGAATATGAAAGTTGTAGCTATTTGTTTTTAGTTTTCACAAAATTAATTTGTTTATCATTTGGAGTTTTGTACAAAATGTTATGGTAGATACACTACAGGCTATCTAGGAAGAGTTTGGGAAGGGTTAATGGAATGTGTTCATCGCGATCGCGAAGGTAAAAACTATGATGTACATTCTTGGTATCACGATCATGAGATTGGTAACCATGATCATGAAGAAAGGCGACTAGCAGTGCAATAAAACGTCTAATGTTGGGATTTTGAGTTTATTTTCTTTACTTTTTGAGTTCTTGGAGCGCAAGTAAGGTTATTTTGAAGGAGATAAACATACAAATCTTGAGAGTAAGTAATTTTATCTTTATTTCGATTATATATTTAAATTTTTTCATGGATAATTACATCTAAATCAAGGAGAAGAAATTGGGGGTTTTGTCTAAATTTTTCTAAAGTGACTATTTGAGATTTGAACATTGATTTGGAGTCGGATTTGAGTGAAATTAGTATGGTTGGGCTCGTAACTAAATGGGTTATCGGAATTTGTGAGTATTTTCAGGTTCCGAAGTACGGGCCCGAGTTGACTGTTTGGTTGACATTGAGTTTTTTATTAAAGATTCGACCTTTATCATTTAGGTTTGCTCCCTTTGGCATTGTTTGATGTTTTGAGTTGCTTTTGACTAGTTTCGAGTCATTTGGAGGTTGATTCGCACAGGATGGCATTTCTAGAGTATTGTTTGGCTTGCTCGATATTTGATTTGGCTTGTTCGAGGTAAGTTACATTTCTAAACTTAGAATTGAGGGTAATTTTCTTCGGGAACTATGTTATTTGTGATGTGTTGGGTGACGCGCATGCTAGGTGATGGGCGTGTGGGTGAGCACCGGAGTAATCATGATCTGAGTTGACTTTTAGACTATTACTGGACATTTTTTACAGTTATCTCTTGTTATATTCGTGCTCTCCCTACTTGTTTGATTATTTGAGTTATGATTCATGTTAGAAATCATATTTAGGCTATGTGATTATTTGGTTGAGACCTAATGAGACTTTCTGTTGTTTTTGGCTATTTGATTTAACTGTAATTATACACTCATTCATGATTCTTCATTTCCGTATCATATCTCAGTCTTTATTCACTATTCATTGTTGCATCACACATTGTTGTTACTTTTCATCTGTGGTACTGTTTGGTTGAGTGATATGAGATTGTGAGCCTTTAAGACTTAAGAGATTGATGATTGAGGTGGGCCTTAGAACTATGTTGAGATAGTGTTATTTGGATCGGGTTGCATGCCGCAAAAGGCCATATTGGCTTTATTATTATTAGATCGGGTTGCATGCAACAACAGGCCTTATTGGTTTTATTGTTATTTGGATCGGGTTGCACGTCGCAAAAGACCTTATTGGCTTTATTGATATTTGGATCGGGTAGTACGCCTCAGCAGGCCTTATTGGCTTTTGATTAGTGCATGGGCGGGATTTGCCCCTACAGAATCTGACACACCAGCAATGAGTACAAGCATAGTGATATATACATGTGCTTTGGTAAGGGGCTTTTGAGCCAAGCACTCGTACAGTTCTAAGTGATTTTGTGTGTATGATTGAGTGAGCAATTGAGCCAGGTATCTTGAGTGTGTTGAGAGTGAGTGTGATTGACGGTAGCACTGTGAAATCATTTACTTGGCATGTATATTTTTCATGTAGCCATGGAGATGTATTTTTCTCATGCTAGATGGTATATGACATTTGATGACTTAACATGTATATTGATATGTAGGCACAGAAATGTACTCTCCTCGTGATATTTGGTAAACGAAAAGTCTTATCTGATGTTATAAATTGGAAACACAATTCTTTTTTATAAGCACCTGATTAATTGATTTCAGTGGCAAGACCGTTATACATGAAAAGCATGTCTACTATACCGTAGATGTGAATGAGTTGAGCACAATGCCTTTTAAGTTATTTACTTTTACTATTTTGATTATATTATCGGGTTGTTATTGGCCATTGGTATTATACTTTGACCTTCTTCTGAGCTTGTTACTGCTTTTAACCTGAGGTTAGGTTTGTTATTTATTGAGTACATGGTGTCGGTTTTACTCATACTACACTTCTGCACCTTGCGTGCAGATCTTGGAGCTGATGTTGTTGTGTATGGCGGGAGCTGGCATTGAAGATGTACATGCTTTCCGAATATAGTTGTCGCTTGTTCTTGGTAGCTTTAGATTTGCAAATTTATTTATGTATATTTCGTAAAAATGATGTATTTATTTCATATCGGCTTTGTAATTCTAAGTCTTAGAAGCTCATGATTTGTACTATCAATCCTTAGGATTTTGTATAGAAGTTCAGTATTTTTCTCATTGGCTCCTATTATTTTGAGTTGTGTTGTATATTTGGATTTCCTAGCGGGTTTGGTTAGGTTCCATCACGACTAGTTGGATTTTTGGTCGTAACAAGTTGGTATTAGAGCTCTAGGTTCATAGGTTCTACGAGTCATGAGAAAGTGTGCAGTAGAGTCTTGCGAATCGGTATGATGACGTCCACACCTATCTTCGAGATGCTACGGGGCATCTAGGATAAACTTGTTAATTTTTCTTTCCTTATCATGCAGCATTGAGTCAGCTTGAAGCGTATCTATTAAGTTCCTTCCACTCACACGTATGTTATGTGAGCTCTCGGCATCAGTTGTGTATCTGCGGCTTGTGATTCCATGGATGAGGTGCGAGTTGTATTTTCTATGTTTTGGTGATGGGCCAATCTGGAGGACTTAAGTCTAGTTTTAGATTGCAACTTGGGCTCGGTAGTTTCTGTTGTGTAAGCATGTGCCTTTGAACTTATATGTCCAGTAGTGTCCCTAGGAAAGGAATGTATGGCTAGGTAAGTGGTTGGATGGTTATATGATAAGTTTGATGTGACTGCAGGATGTGTTCATATGGTTTATATGTGATGAGAAGAGTTTGATTGGGATGTGAAAAGGACTATTAGGTGCTTGATTTCTGTCTTGATGTGCTGTATAGTCTCAAGTTATGACGTGTTGAGGGATCTTTCATGTTGTTCATTTGTGGGATGAAATAGATTCTTATATTTTGTTGACGAGCTTAGACTCGTGAAGATTTAGTGAATGCATAGTGGATGTGACTATGGTTGGGCGTAAAGAGATGCCAGTTTAAGGCTAAGCAGGTGGGTTATCTCTTGCGGGATGTTCTGAGGTTGTGTGATCCCTATGATATTTCTGTGGAGAGTTTTCTCTTACTGGTAGGTTGTATGAGTTATAACTGAGTTTGGATTGCTTGAGGAGGTTATCATGACTATCACAAAAAGGAATGTGAGCTTAGAAGATAATTTGAGGTATTTCTATAATTAGTGTTATGTGGGTTCGTGAATGATTTTATTGAATTACATTGCAGGATTATGGCAGTTATGGAATAAGTGTATTATGGGATATCGAATATTATGTCATATGGCTTCGAGCCAAGTGGAGGAGTCTTCTATGAATAATCAGATTGCACGGTTATGTGTAGTATTAGTTTCAGTGTGAGGCATGTTTGAGGATCAGTTATGACTTGAAGAAGTTGGTTTTTGAGGATGACTCAGGTAAGAAAATTCCTGGATGCATGATGTATTACACCTTATGGATATATAAAAGTCTTGGAATGGTTTAGGTTTGCTGTTCGTGATGGATGTAATGTACTAAGAAAATGGAGTCACTAAGTTACGTTAACGTTACTTCTTTAGGTGCTGGTGTCTAATGGGGCACAAGTTGTTTGGATCGTATTAACGGTACAATTGAGAGTAGAGCAGAGTGGAGGACTATCGAGAAAGTTCTAATGGGTTCAAAAATCATATGTTGTATCTGAAAATTTTTGGATTTGTAAATGGCTAAGATCTGAGATTTTATTGGATAGTGTTGGTACTCGTGGTATTTCTGTATCATTATGGATTCTATATTTCAGTATCATAGATATTAAGAAAATGGATTTAGATTCACATAAGGTCTCTTTAGAGTGGGTATCTCAGATGCGATATTTTGGTCGATTATGAGGGAATACAATAGTTTATGGGCTTCCGACATGGTTTCATGTTAGGATCTTTTGTCCTGAGCTTTGGTTAAGGATCATGGTGTACCGGAAAGAGGAGGAGCCAACTTGAGGGTAATTCAGAAGGAACTCGGATAAATAAGACATCTTAGTAGTAGGTTGGATTAGCACGGTAATGGATATGAATGGTACTTTTGGTTCTTATGATGTGGTGAGGCTTGGCCGATCTTTTGTGTCAATACTCTTGGGTTCAGCGACCTGCGTGACTTGGTTGAGTTAGAGGGATTCAGTTTTGATGGATTGGTTATGTGACGACCCAAAGGGTCATCACCTATTTTTCTCATCTGTTATGTGCTTTCAAGGCCTTGAAAACCACATTTTCTATTGCCTCAATTTGCGTGCGCAGTCCGGGCGCGTAGCCGAAAAATTTCTGTGCTGGAATATGTGAATTCTGTGAAAAAAATTGAAGAATTTTAATATTAATATGATTATAGATGACTTTGGTCAACATTTTTGGTAAACGGACCCGGACCCAAGATTGGACGGTCCCGGAAGGTCCGTAGAAAAATATGGGACTCGGGCATGTGCCCGGAGTCGAAATCCGAGGTCTAGAAACTGAGTAAAAGAATTTTTCTATTAAATTATTTTCTGAAATTATTAAGGAAAATAAAAATGAAAATTTATTAAAAGACTATGGTATCGGGCTCGTATTGTGGTCCCGACGCCCGGTACAAGTCTTATATATTGTTTAAGCGCTTCCTGTAAAGTTTGGTTGAAAACGGACGTCGTTTGACGTGTTTCGGGCCTAAATAGCTAAAGTTGGAAGTTATGAACTTTGAAATGAAATTTATGAGTTTTGAGG
>MU701397.1:9812-20602 GCA_026770625.1 Nicotiana glauca | reverse complement strand
TGCACTATGACCTTAGGCCCCTTTTTGTGAGGAATTTCTAT
The DNA here is from genome assembly GCA_026770625.1 of Nicotiana glauca. Taxonomy (NCBI): domain Eukaryota; kingdom Viridiplantae; phylum Streptophyta; class Magnoliopsida; order Solanales; family Solanaceae; genus Nicotiana; species Nicotiana glauca. Next base: position 20,561 of record MU701397.1, on the reverse strand, counting down.
CATTTTGTATCCCCAATTGCCTCTTTTTTTTATTATTTTAATTTTACTATTTTCCAATACTCTATGGTGGTATGCATGCAAGAGATTCATTCTCATACCCATGAATTACTTCCCTAATGACCCCATATGTCTAAGTATACAAATATAATGGAGCCTTACCTTTTGGGATGAAGATTCAGGAGCCTTCACTTGATTTTCTTCAACGATTTAGCCCAATCTTATGAAGAAATTTGATGGGAGACTTTCCCTCTCTAAGAACCCTCTTCCTCTCTCTAGAAATGCTCAGAAGAATGCTCAAAATGAGCTATAACACCGGATATATTGATATGGAAGTCGGGTTAAAAATTAGAAAATTAGAGCCCCGAGTCAAATATGCGGTCGCATTTGCGATCGCAGGGTTAACATGCGGTCCGCATAATGGACCGCAAAATGCTCCCCAAAAACTAAACATTCTGACTCAGTCTGCGGTAAGAATGTGGTCCGCATTCACGTTCTGCGGTCGCAAAGTGCACCACAGAACTGACCCTCGCAAAATTCAAAGGAAAATATGCGACGACTATGCGGTCCGCATTTTGATTATGCGACCGCGTTTCGACCGCATAACTGACTTCAATTTTAACCAACATTCTGCCTCACTCTGCGGCAGATATGCGGTCCGCATTTCAATTATGCGACCGCATTCTGGACCGCATTTCTTGTATTTTTCTGGAAACTTATTCCTGACTTTTTAATGCATTATTAAATCCAAAAAGGTCCGCGCCGCGGCGAGCTTATTTACTAATTTCTAACACATGATCCTAACTTGGCACCACAGGATCCGGGTTTTTGAGTAGGGATTTCATGGTGCCTTACACCAAATATAGCAATCAGTTTAATTATAATGATAATAAGTGAATTTTAGTCAAATATGCAGTATATTGATCTATCGGGATGGACCAACACAATCCCCGATGGTGCTTTACCCCACGCTCGCTACCCGGCATGCAAGTCACCTAAATATAGCACTACGATGTGCAAATACGGGGTTTCAAACCCTCAGAACATCATTTACATCTATTACTCACCTCAAGCCAGCGAATATCCTAGCTCACTATCCCCTTGCCTCTCGAATCGATCTCCTCGTGCGTTGAATCTGATCAAAACCACAATGAATACGTCACAATATGCCAATGGAACAATACCCAATCGAAAACAATCGGAAAATAGCAAAAATCTCGAAATTAGCAAAATCTGAGCCCCGGCCCCACTTCTCAAATATTAGAAAATTTAACATCAATTGATTCCTTATCTCGCCACGAGTCTATACATATAAAGATTACCAAAATCGGAGTCCAAATGACCCCTCAAATTCCCATTTTTACTCTCTTAAGTTTCAAGCCCTAATCCACAATTTTTGTCCATTAATTACCTGAGTTTCAGCTTTAATCCATGTAATAACACCATGAAATCGTGTTTTGAGTTCAATAATCCATACCTTATCGAAACCCCTTGAAATCTCTCTTCAAAATAGCCCACAATCCTCCAAGTCCGAGTTAAAAATATGAAACCATTCAAAATTTGCGAAGAAGACCAATTAATATTGTTCCCAGACCTTTCCGTTTCTGCGATCATATTTCCGTCTACGCGGCACCGCTTCTGCGGTTACTCCATCCGCTTCTGCGAAATTTCACTTAAGGGCCAAACCGTTTCTGCTGTCATTTAGCCGCATCTGTGGCTCCGCAGATGCGGCCCCTAACCCGCACCTGCGGTCCCAGGCTTCTTCAGCCCTCCCGCTTCTACGACTCCACGCACGCACCTGCGATACCACTTCTGCGGTCCCACTTCCGCAGAAGCGAAAATACCAGAAGCAGCAAAAATTCCTTAAGTTTCACAAGCCAAACTTCCCGTTAACCATTCGAAATCACCCCCGAGGCCCCCGGGACCTCAACCAAAAATACCAACACCTCCTATAACACCATTCAAACTTGTTCCAATCATTAAAGAAGCTCAAACAACACTAAATTCATCAATTCTCACCGGATTCAAGCCTAAGTTCTTCAAAAACTTTTGAAACACGCATTTGATAAAAAACCCAACCGAAACACCTCTGAATAACCTGAAATTTTGCACACACATCCCAAATCACCTAACAAAGCTACTGCAACTCTCGAAATTTCATTCCGACCCTCGGATCAAAATCTCACCTATCAACTGGAATTCGCCAAAATACTAACTTCGCCAATTCAAACCTAATTCTACATCGGACCTCCAAAATCACTTCCGATCACACTCCTAAGTCACAAATCATCCCACGAAGCTAACTGAATCATCTAAATCCACATCCGAGCCCCCTAACATATAAGTCAACATCCGGTTGACTTTTCCAAACTAAGCCTTCCTTAAAGAGACTAAGTGTCTCATTTCCTTCAAAAGCCAATCCAAATCAACCCGTTCACACAAGGCACTGATAGTGAAGCATAAAGAAGTAAAAAATGGAGGAAACTTGGCGGTAACTCACGTGACGATGGGTCGGGTCATCACAATATCAAAGTCAACTCTCGATGAAACCTATGAACTTTCAAATTTCCAACTTCCACCAAATAGAGCCAAATTAACCCAAGAACCCCAAAATTCAAATCCGGACATACGAATAAGTTCAAAATCATGACACGAACCTATAGAACTATTAAAGCAACAACTTAGGGTCGTTTACACAAAAGTCAAACGTTGATCAACTCTTATAGCTAAAGCTTCCAATCTTGGAATAAAGTTTACCAATTCACTCCAAAACTTCCCCAAAACCCAACCAACCATCCCCCTAAAGACACTATAAAACAAACAAGCATACGGGAAGCATAAAATAGGTGAATGGGGCTCAGATACACAAAAGGACTAGCCTGGTTGTTACACTTAGTCTAGGTCACAATCTTCCTCTCTTTTTCCTTGGCCAGCCCGAATAGCTTCTTGTCCTCGTCTTTGCCCCCAAGTTCTTCATACAAACAACCAAATGCTGTTGTCATAACCTTTATGATTGCCAAATTCGACTCTCTCTTAACCTTCTAGTACCACTCTATATTCCTCCTCTTCTCCCCCTCGCATGCGCTTCCCATTAGCTTCAAATACACTGCTTTCTTTGCTTCCACTTTTCCTTTGACCTCTTTGTTCCACAACCAGTCCCCTTTGTGACCGCTAGAGTAACCCTTCGAAACCACTAACACCTCTTTTATCGCTTTCCTAATGTTTCGCCAACATAGTCCACATATTACTAGCCTCCCCATGGCTCCTCGAAGCCACCATAGCCAATTTGGTTGACCCCACATAACCCTTTTCATCCTCTTCCTCATGATATTTAAGTCCATCACCAAGAGTCAATATTGAGTCACGAGGTTCTCCCTCGAGATAACCTTGAAATACATGCATAGAACTCTATCACTCTTCTTGAGGAGTACATAGTCAATTTGTGTCTTCGCCGTTGTACTTTGGAAGGTGACCAAGTGGTCCTCCCTCTTCTGAAAACTCGAGTATGTTATTACCAAATCAAAGGCTTTAGCAAAGTCCAATAGTGAAGTACCTCCTTAGTTTCTAATCCCAAAACCAAAGCCGCAATACACTTCATCATAACCCCCAACTTTCATCCTGATATGGCTATTACAATCCCCTCATGTGAAAATCTTCTCTGTGGCCAAAATACCATACACAAACTCGTCCAAGCATTCCTAGAAGCACCTTCAAGCTCACTTTTGGTACATACGAGCTAATAATGTTTAAGGTAAGCCCTCTAACAAATAACTTAATAGCCATCAAACTATCATTCGCCTGCCTAACCTACCATTAACTCCTTAAGTTCCTTGTCCACAAGAATACCTACTCTGTTGTTACCCCTCGCACCTCTTGAGTACCATAATTTAAACCTATCTGCTTCTCAAGCCTTAGTCCCCACCAACCTAGTCGCCTAGATACAAGCTATATTGACTTTCCTCTTTTGGAGAATATTCGATAACTTTATAAACATCCTATCGATGCCCCCTTTTTCTCGCAAAGTCGGGTTTATGATATTTTTGGAGAACAACTCGTTCCCTTTTGGGAATTGGGTTTGAATTGAAGAGTCGCCACCTAATTATTAAGTGCATTAGGATACTAAGAAGAATTTTGATTTTGAAGAACCAAAGATTGGGTAAGGGCTTAAAATTATCCCCAGGGGAAGGTGTTAGGCACCACTCGAGATCCACTAGTGTGGTTCCCGAACATACTATAATTGTGACTTTAAGTATAAATGACATGTAAGCAAGTAGGACTTTCAAATAAGAGGGAATTTCACATAATGGTTGCAAACAGATGGAGTTAAAAGAAACAAGGTGAATTTTGAGGAAGAAATAGTTTGGATAAATTTAAAAATAAACAATGAAACAAACAAGTAAAAGAGAGGGGTCTTAGGTTTATAAACAATATGGATCACCCCACACAACACCCGATAACCACTTATACATGTGGTGTTATCGCGTGGTCATCATATCCATATCTACCCTTTCCCACCCCGTTAAGGTATTAAATGCGGAATGGTCTCGTTTTACTTATTGCATGCTATTACCCGCCCCAATCCTATCAGTCCCGGAGGCATTTAGTACTACTAATCCTAAAGGGAAGAGGTATGGGGGTTTTATAGTTTTAAAAGGACAAAATTCTAAGGAGACAATCAAAACACATATGAAGCAAATATGGGGAAAAGCACGTAACATATAGAAAGGCTCAAACAAACCTCCTTAAAACCAAAGAGAATCATATAGTTTAGCATGTCTTACACGTATTGATTAGGGTCTGATTAAACTTAAGAGTTATAGCAGACTAATCTATTACATATTTAAGATAAGAAATCTGAATCAGGCCTGCCAGCTGGTTGTAGCTAAAAATCTGATCCAGTTTACTAGTCTACCTCAGTGTTTGCCTAAGTTTTAAATGAAACCTATAGGCATGATATCTATTAGTTACAGAAAAGAAGTATGCTAATTTAGGAAAAGAAGTTGTCAGTTAACTAGGAAAGGCTAGTTTTGGTAAAAGAGCATAAATTCTGCAGACGTTAAGCATTATCATAACTTATTTTAGACGTATAAGAGAATGAATGATTCAGGTTTGGTTGATAGTTCCTATAGGCATGCTTTCTAGGCATTATTGACTTTAAACACTTTTTACAAGCATAGTAAGAGTGCAGAAATCCTATAGGCAGGATATCTGAATGATGTTAGTTTTTAATCCGATAAACAGGTTTGCCTAGTGACCAATGCATATGCAGGATCTGGATTTCTGGTTGACTCATAGACATGGCATCTACAGGTGAGATGCAGAATTTCTTATAGGCATGGTATCTATGTGTGAGATGCAGGATTCCTTATAGACATGGTATCTATATGTGAGATGCAGAATTCCTTATAGGCATGGTATCTATATGTGAGATGCGGAATTCCTTATAAGCATGGTATCTATATATAGATGCATAATTCCTTATAGACATGATATCTATATGGATGCAGAAATGCAAAGGTGTAAGCAGGATACATGAATATAGAAGTGCAGTAATTCCCTATGAGCATGATATCTACCCCTTTTGCATGAATGGTTACCCTTCCCTTTTTACTAATCACACGAGAAGTAGATTGCAAAATTATTACAGTCCAAAATAAAATAAAGAAACTACATCAAAAAATTGAAATTACAACCAAGGAGAGCCTGATTCAGACTTCCTGTCTGAAGCATGAAGTAAACCAACTCCAAAGCCTTTCTCTCGTTTGGGATGTGTTAGAGTTCCCTAAGAGCCTCAGATGGAATTCGAGAGTGCTCACACCCAAATACATTGCAGGATTGAGTCATAGTGCAGTGTGGCAGGGCCAGCCCTCAAGTGTCCAAGTTCAGTGGGAACTAAAAGTCCCAAGGCAAGGCTCACAGGAGGGGGGCAGAACTTAGAAGCTAAGAGTGAGTGTAAGCTCAGAGAGGGAATTTTGAAAAGGGAAAAAGGGAAGTGGCAAAGTCAGGCTAATGGGCATACCTAGCACTAGGGAATGCTGGCACACCCCACCAGCCTGTTAGAACACATTGTTTTGGGAGTTAGGATCCCCAATGGGATCAGGTCCAAACATGAACAATAACTTGCATATTGTCATGTTCTGAACTACAACTTAAGCACATAGAGGGAAATAGGGGTGCAGAGATTCACAACAAAAACAGATGAAAGGAAATTAACATGTTAGTTGACAGTTAACTCCACATAGACAGTAAAGTAGACATGGATGTAAAGGATGTAAGTAAACATATTGAGATGATGCTGAAATAAAAACTAGAACATACCAGTCTCAAGTAAACAAGCAAAAGAAAGCAGTGGTCTTGTAAAGCCAAAGTGCAGACAAGAAGCAAGAATACTCTAAGTATGAGTTTTGTAAGATTGTAAGTGTGTAGTCTGAAGTGTGTGTCGTGTAAAAGGGTCGTGCCCTTTTATAGTATAGAAAGCAAGCAGAAATAGGTAAAAAAATAGTTTGAAAATCAATTACAAAAGGTTTTTCTTTAATTAAGGGATTCTGATTTCAAACGGGAAAAACTAACTAAGGAAAGAGATTAATCAAGTACTTTTCAAATCAGTACAAGAGGGGTAAATACATAGAGGTTTATTTAAGGACAAGGTCTTGACAGTACATAGTTGTACAATTTAAGGAAAGAAAATCAATTGAAAGCCAATAAATCATAAGTCGAAAATTTTGTATGAATGAACCAAGTCAGAAAGATGGAAAGATTGTAACTTAAGGAAAATTAGTAACAATTAATTAGACCTACTAAAAGGAATTCTGAATCAATCACAAGTTGGAAAACCCCTTTTTGAAGAAAGATTCATCATATATAAAGGCACACACACATGTTAAAACATGAAGAAAATTGTCATGCCATTGTAAGGCTAGTGAAAACTCCAGAGAAGTCAAAATTACATGAAAACAAAGGAGTCCAAACTCAGTTCATAGGCTCAAAGATTAGTCTGAAAGAGTCAAGGGTTCTTAAACAAAACCCTAGTTCAATCTCATGACCAAACTCGGCGGAACCCCCAAATTCTAGGGTTTCCACCTCGAGTCAAATACAGAGATGAGGAGGCAACAAGCTCAGAGATTTCTTTTCAGAATCTCATGAGAAGACAAGCAAATACAATAGAAGATTCGAAGCAAACAAGGTGAAGGAACTAACTCAAAGCATAATAAGAGAACAATCACGATAGTAGAAGAAACACGTTTTAAAAAAAATCCTTTTAAAAGAGACTTAAACAGGGTTTAGAAGAGAAAAATAGTAATACCGTAGAAGAAACATGAGAACACCGAAAAAGTATAACAAAAGAGCATATAGGAAAACAAAGTGAGATAGACATGTGAGAGCATGGTATAGAAACACAGTAAGAAAACAGAATATAGAAAGCATAGAAGAACATGTATGGTAGAAAGGAAACATATGAGCATAGTAGAGACAAATACACACAAAGAAAAGCAAACGAAAAATCAGAGGAACATTTTAAGCATTTCAGAAAACCCTAAATCGAAGAGAAGTGATTTTAAAAGTAATTTTTTGAAAGAAAATTTGGGAAAATCGTTTAAAACCCCATGTAGAGCATAGATACGTGACAAATCTAGGAAAAAATCTGAGAGAACCTCAAATAGTCAGTGTTTTAGAAGAACCCTAGAACGAGAAAGGCTTGGAAAAGGTCCGATCGGAGTCGGATAAGTTAGAACAAGGCTAAAAATATCATTGTACGCCGGAGCAAGGCCGGAGAAGACCGTAGAACCTTGGATTGGTGGAGATCTGAACGAACACCTTTGAGGTCAAACCTCGAACCTTCGAGTACCAAGTGTGTAAGAGCAATAGGAGGTGAATATAAGACTCCCATGGTCGGAGAAGCCATGGATTCCGGTAGTTTCGAGGCGGGAGCGATTAGAAGCGGCTAAGGTTAAGGAAGTTTCGAGAGAATTTGAGAGAGGAGAGGGGTTTCAAGGGCGGCATCTCTGATGAGAATGGCTAGGTTTGAGGGATTTAAAAAAGGTTAGGGGAATCGTGGTCGTTGATCAAAATGATCAACGGCCGGGATCAAAAGATGGAGCCGGGCGAGTTTTTTTTAATTGGGTTAGGGGTCGGGTAATTTAGGATTTGGGTTGGTCTGGTTTGAGATCGAAATTGGGTTAATGGGGGGGGGCAATTTTGGCTAAAAATTAAAATGCAATAGGGCTAGATTTTAAATGGCCACTTTTCCCTTTTCATTTTATAAAAATAGTAAAATAATTTTTTAAAATAAATTAAAGGTGCTAAATTAATTAATAGTATATAAATATTAGATTAAAAATACTGGAATCAAATTTGTAATTATAAACGTAATTAATCTTAAAATAGGCTAAAATTGTAATTATGTGCAATTTAGTTTTAAAAATGCCAATTCAATTTATAAAAATGTGAAAAAATTACCTTAGCTATATATTGGTATAAATGTGAGCATACAATAACTGAACCAACAAAATGATATTTTTTTTGGGAATAATTATTTATTTTATAATGTTAAAACATGGTAATAAATTGGTTTTAAAATCTTTAAGAAATTAGAAAAAGTAATAAAATACTTGGACATGCTTATATATATATGCATATATATATTATTTTGAAAGTATTTTTCATATAAAAAAATATACGGGAAGAATTGGGTATCAACAACTGCCCCTCTTTACCCGGGAAAGATGAAAGAGTTATCGGGTAAAGATACCATGATCAATTTCGACTGAGTGAAATGGTTTGAAGAGGTTGACCGTGCTTTGATTTCTGAGCTGCCTACATATCCCCGATTTTACAGGAATCGGGCCATATGTAGTTCAGGATCCATTAACGAGATATGCTAATGGAGCTCTTTCAAGAACGGACGCGATATTTAGGTTGGGATGGATGGTTAAAGTCTGATAGGGTTGCGGGAACTGGAGCGGGATTTCTCCTGCTGAGACGGTCGTTGCTCGCCAGTTTACCTGCAAATAAGCTATGCCAGTGTATATTGTGCGAAAATTTAAACATGATGCAATTTCCTGTTGGACCATGAATGTTGTCTTCGGACGGTTAGGATGACGTCCTTAGACCATGATGTCCTAGGCCATGAAGCATATTATAAAGGATTCACAGGCTATGAAATGATGCCTTTGAATAATGATATGCAAGAGATTAAAAGGGGTCCTCAGGCCATGGCATGGCGTTCTCGGGCTATGCGAATGGTGCCTCCGACAATGACGCCTTTGGACAAATTTGGCAATCTTTCAGCCCATGCAATGCGATAAGTGGCAATCTTTCAGCCCATGAGAGTGTGAATAAAGTGGCGATATTTCAGCCGGTGCAAGACATAAATAAAGGTGGCGATCTGAACTCTTTCAGCCGATGCAGAACATAAATAAAGGTGGCCAGCTTTCAGCCAATGCAGGATATAAAGGTGGCGATCTTTCAGCCATGCCGATGGAGGTAGAGCTTAACCTCGAAAGGAAAAATGGTAGCCTTATACAATGCAAGAAATGCAGATGGAGGTAGAGCTTAACCTCAGAAGGCGGAATGGTAGCCTTATGCAATACAAGAATATAGGTGGAGACAGAGCTTAGTCTCGGAAGGTAGAATGGTAGCCTTATGCAATGCAAGAAATGCAGATGGAGACAGAGCTTAGTCTTGGAAGGAAGAATGGTAGCCTTATGCAATGCAAAAATGCAGATGGAGGTAGAGCTTAACCTCGGAAGGCAGAATGGTAGATTTATGCAATGCAGAGAGAATGCAGATGGAGACAGTGCTTAGTCTCGGAAGGCAGAATGGTAGCCTTATGCAATGCAGAAATGCAGATGGAGGTATAGCTTAACCTCGGAAGGTAGAATGGTAGTCTTATGCAATGCAAAGAATACAGACGGAGACAGAGCTTAGTCTCGGAAGGCAGAATGGTAGCCTTATGCAATGCAGAAATGCAGATGGAGGTAAAGCTTAACCTCGGAAGGCAGAATGGTAGCCTTATGCAATGCAGAGAGAATGCAGACGGAGATAGAGCTTAGTCTCGGAAGACAAAATGGTAGCCTTATGCAAGAGATAAAAGGTGAATAGTAATAAAATTTCTTAGCTGGTAGCTGGTAGCTGGTAGCTGATTGTGATATTGTGGCTGCTAGGGATATTGTGTGCGGATAGCAACTGCGAATAGGTGTGATAGGTCTAAGGGTTGTATTCCTGAACAATGCGTGCATATAATATATGATTTTGCGACTTGGGTGCCTGCATCTAAAGAAAATCGTGAATTTTGTAAAGGGAAAAGGTTATTTCATGTCCCCGCTGACTTTGCTTGCCATGTTCAGCTCTGATCTGATGACACTGTATGTATCATAGGGATAACGTTGCTGAACTGAGCGATTTCGATAATAAATATGCATGAGTTTGTTAAATATATGACATATGTATATATTTAAGAAATAGTTTTTAGACGAACCGATGACTGTGACGTGGTTCAGGACATTGCAACATCTCTTGCATTGGAATTTTGAGGGTCCTCCTCAAAATTCTGCCCCAGTTTAATAGGTTGATATTTCTACATCCCGCGAAGGGATGTAATAACAGGAAGGAGTTTTTCCAATTTAAGGACAGTCGGAACGGGATTTATTTATTTAAATTCAGAGTCGCCACTTGGGAGATTAATGGTGTCCCAAGTCACCGGTTGAATCCCGAACCGAGGAAAGTTTGACTCTGTTAACAGTCCGCGAACTA
>MU701393.1:42329-61304 GCA_026770625.1 Nicotiana glauca | reverse complement strand
AAAATTAGCAAAACCCGAGTCCCGGGACAACGTCTCGAAATCGGGTAAAGTTTACATTTTAAAAATCCTCATACCTTCACGAGTCTAACCATACCAAAATTATACAATTCCAATACCATTTGGTCCTTCAAATCATCATTTTATATATTAAAATTCCCGAAATGAGCAAAACCTAAGCCCAGGGCCCACGTCTCAGAATCGAGTAAAATTTACATTTTCAAAATTCTCATACCCTCACGAGTCTAACAATACCAAAATTATCCAATTCCGATTCCATTTAGTCTTTCAAATCATCATTTTATATTTTTGCAAGATTTCACAAATTTTATTCCTAAATTCCATCCCAAATCATGAATAAAATGATGAATTCAATGATAGATTCATGTATTCTAGCCAAATCTGAGTTAGAATCACTTACCCCGATGAATTTCTTGAAAAACCGTCAAAAAATCGCCAAATCCGACCACTGTAGGTTAAAAATACCAAATAAAACCCAAAACTTCATATTTATAGAGTACCCCGCGGATTTCCACCTCTGTGGACCGCACAAAAACGACCGCAATCCGCAAAAAAATGACTGCGGCCGCACAGGATTTTGACTGAAGTAACTGGCTTCCGTATTGTGGCCATAACTTTCTCTATAGATGTTCAAATTGTGATCAATAGATATGAGCTTCCGAAGTAGTACTAGTGAAATGTTCCTCACCGCGGCCGCACTGCATTTTGTGCGGTCCGCACAACACCTGCCACGACCGCACTTCATTTTGTGCGGTCTGCACAACACTCTCCACGGACGCACTTCATTTTGTGCGGACTGTGCTGGTGAGTTCCGAGGACTGCAACCCTTCTGGACCTTCTACATCTATGATTTTCGGCTTAAAACATTGTGGAACCTACTCGGAACTCACCCGAATTCCCGGGACTTCAAACCAATTGTACCAACACATCCCTTGACATTGTTCGAACTTGTTCAAAACCTTGGGACGCTCACAACAACATCAAATCACCAATTTTAACATGGTATTCAAGCCTAAGAACTCGAAGATCTCTTAAATTATGCTTTCAATAAAAAAAGTCTATCAAATCTTGTCCTAATGATCTGAAATTTTGCAAGCATGTTATATTCAACACTACAAAGCTACTCCATCTTTCTGAAATTCTATTCCGACCCTTAAATAAAAATTTCACTTTCGGACTGGAAACTTCAAACATTCGACTTTCGACATTTCAAGACTAAATTAGCTACGGACCTCCAAAACACAATCCGATCATGCCCCTAAGTCATAAATCACCTGCTGAAGCTAACCAAACCATAAAATTTTGATTCGAGCTCATATACAAACAAGTCAAATGTTGGTCAAAGCTTTTGAATTTCAAGCTTCAACTGAGAATTGTTTCTTCCAAATTCATTTCGATTACCCTAAACACCAAAACCCACGATGTACATAAGCCATAATACACCATTGTGACAAGGACAACTGACATAATTCCCAATTCAATTCAATAATTTCAATGAGTCAATTTAATGCCTTTTCAATAAATGAGATATTGCATAAATGCAAGATTAAAGGAACACTGCGGAAATAAATACAACCCAACATCGGGGTGTCACTAGTCATGAGCATCTACTACAGTGTCTAGCCACATCAAGACCGAAATGGTAAGAGAAATTACAATAAATACATAAGGAGGAATAAAGAGAGAGAAAGCAGAGTCGCGATCGCCAGGAAACTACCTTGCTAACTTCCAATGAAACTGCCACCAAGCTCAGAAAATACCTAAATCTACACACGAGGTGCAATGAGTAAAATGAGTACTGCCAACTCAGTGAATAATAATCATAACTAAAGTCAAAATGGTAAGAAATCACGAAAAGAGCATCAACATGTTGTATGGAAGCAGTTTCAAAAGCTAGTAGAAAGCGATGAAGCTGTAAAATCCCTTAAAACATCTTAGTTCAGTTTAAAACTTCTTTGAAAATGACTTTTCAACAATTTCGCAAATGAATGCAAAAAAAAAAAAGATAATTACACAAGGTTCACCCCTCGTGCACAATGTTAACAAATTCGCCCCTCGAGCAATATCTCAGAACATTACCAACCCCTAAGGCAATCACATAGAACTATACCAGCCCCTCGGGAAATATCACACATCACAATGGGTACCCGCGCTCACTGGGGTTTACATATTCTAGGAGGGGCCCCTTACGGCCCAAGCGCAATATCAAGCCACCTCGTGATATCATCATAACACACCGACGATGTGCATCCCGATACCATAGTATCCTCACAACATAGGCCCTCGACCTCGAAATCATGATCAATACAACACTGTTGCGGCGTGCAGCCCATTCCCATTGTATCCTCACAACACACGCTCTCATCCTCAAAATCATGAATCGATATAACACTGCTGCGGTGTGCAACCCGATGCCATAGTATCCTCACAACACAGGCCCTCAGCCTCAAAATCATGAATCGATATAACACTGTTGCAGCGTGTAGCCCGATCCTATAGTATCCTCACAACACAGGCCCTCGGCGTTACTGAGTCAAAAATCACATAAGCCCCCGGAGCAACAGTAAAACGTGTTGCTTAGCCCAGAAAAATTATTTGAAATATTATTTCAAGTTTTAAAGTAAAGTAAACATGGCTGAGTTTTCCAAATCATGAAAATAATATGACTGAGTTCAAGTATGAAGTCAAAACAGTGAGGAAATATCAACAAAATCCCCAAAGGGTTCAAATGATTGGCACGAAGCCCAAATATGGCATTCAGCCCAAATAATGAGGATAGCAAATAGTTTTCAATTAAATACGCGGTAAAATCATCAATAGGGACGGACCAAGTCACAATCCCCAATAGTGAACGACCCCACGCTCGTCATCAAGCGTGTGTCTCACCTTAATATAGCACTACAATGTGCAATCCAAGGTTTCAAACCCTCAGAACATCATTTACAACCATTACTTACCTCGAATCGGCAAAATCTTTAGCCCGCGATGCTTTTGCCCCTCGAATTGGCTTCCACGTGCGTTGAATCTATCTAAAAGTAGAACGAATATTTCACAATATGCTAAGGGGGAAAAGACCAAGCGAAGACAGTCAACAACTACCAAAATTCTCGAAATTAGCAAAACTCGAGCCACGACTCTTTGTCTCAAAATAAATTTACATTTTTAGAGGTCCTCATACCTTCACGACTCTAACCATACCAAAATTATCCAATTTCGATACCATTTGGTCCTTCAAATAATCATTTATTTTGTGATTTGGGATGGAATTTGGGAAGAAAATTTATGAAATCTTCAAAAAATAGCGTAGTACAGGTGCTAAGGCATTGGGACTGTAGCTCGCAAGAATCCCACATCATAAATGAGAGGGGGAGTCCTGGGCTATTATAGTAAGACTTGGACTTACATGTGCATAGGCCTTTTCTTCAGTTGTACTGGGGGAGAACAAAACTGTGAGGGTGAAGCCCAAAGCGGACAATATATACACAGTATGGACCCAGGTTATTACAGTTGATATCAGAGCCGAATCTTGCCAGTACGATGAGTGGGTACCTACAACGGGAACGTTGTGTTCTTATTGGTGGGGTGAGTGCAGTACATGTGCTGAAGCAAGGGGACTGTAACTCGCAGGAATCCCACATCGAAAATGAGAGGGGGAGTCCTAGGCTATATTAGTAAGACTTGGACTTACATGTGCATAGGCCACTGAGGGAGAACGAAACTGTGAGGGCGAAGCCCAAAGCGGACAATATATGCACAGTGTGAGCCTGGGTCGTTACAGATAGTGTAAGTTTTTTTTTGCCATCACTTCGAATACGTACCAGTAAACATATTATGCATAAGATCTAGAATCTGCATCTTGGTTAAGTTGCCTATCTTTTGTGATAAGGATCAATTGAGACTGTTCTCCAATAGTTGCAAACATTGCAATGAGGAGATATTGTATATGGAATTCGGGACATATCCGATAATATGGTTTGTCTCCATGCCTAACGCCACCAAATTAACAAGATTTCTGATTTCTTGTGGAATTATCCCTACAATTCATGTTCAATAAGTATTTGTGGAAGTAAATATATAATATACAACTAGTATTTAGCAGATAAAGATATACATGTGAAATAGTTAGCTTCGATATACAATCTCTGCATGTTACTCAGTTTTCCAATTTCACTATGTATTGGTCCATCAAACTCATTTCCTGATAAAGACAATATTTGATGTTCTGAACAATTTGACAAGCTTGTAGGCATATGACCACGAAGATTGTTCCAAGATAAATCAAGTTCTTTGAGTAATAGAAGATCATTGCATAATCCAGTGGGAAGACTTCCTGATAAGTTATTCTTCGTAAATGCAATCACTTCAATTCTAGAAATATTGAAAACTGACAATGGTATAGAACATGTAATCCTATTAACTTCTATCGCAAAAACGTTCAAATTGTGAAGATTGTCGATCCCCTCTGGGATGTTTCCTTGAAAGAAATTGCGAGAGATTTTTATGATCTCCAACCTTGAGGCATTCGAGAGAGTCAACGGGATAGAACCTACGAGTTTGCTTCCGGTCAAGTCTAAAATCCTCAAATTTTCAAGATTTCCAATCTCCTTTGGGATTTTGACCTCTAAGGAGTTGAACCTCAAACTCAAAGTTTCAAGTTTCGAAAGATTAGAAAATGAAGAGGACATGGATCCAATGAAACTATTATTCCTAAGATTTACAACTTGAAGATGGTGTAAAACCCCAAACCAAGAAGGAACCTCTCTATGAACTTGTTGAAACTTAAATTAAGCAACTTCAGGCGATGCCAATGTGCTATTTCTTGAGGCAAATTGCCATAGAAATTGTTTCTCCCCAAGTCAAGAGAAACAAGAAATGTGAGGTGTCCAAAATCTTGTGGTATTCTGCTCATAAGAGCCATGTTGGAAAGATTCAAGGACATAACTCTGTGATGGCGAGAACCACAAGTGACTCCTTCCAAATGGCAAACAGAAGTAGTTGGAAACCAATTTTCATCAAAGAAGTGAAATGGGTCAGAACTAATTTGGGATTTGAATGAAAAAAGAGCTAACTGATCAGTGGTAATGTTTGTATGAGTCGTGGCTGAAGTAGCCATAACATAGTAAAGCAGCAATAATTTTGAGATAAAAGAGGTGAGTGCTTTCTCCATAATTGCATAAAATAGTAGTTAACGATGTCGTTTTGTGACTTTAAATAGCGATGAGATCTCCTCTTTGGTCTTCATGATTACTAAAATTCCTTTTCATGAGACTTTTCATTCAATCTCTTTTATGGAAAAGGGAAAAAACTTTTCTTCATTCATTATGTCATAACAATACTAATACCACTATATATTTGAGCTCAAAGAAAAAAAAATGTGACTTTTGTTAAGATTTAATATAATATTGTAACCTTTCGGTCATGACCCGGATTTCCCACCCTCGGGGGTCGTGATGGCGCCTACTTATGTGAGTTAGGCAAGCCAATTAATTAACATATTATCTTTACGAATTATATACTCTTTAAGAATTATAAAGCAATAATGTGTAAACAACGGAAAATTTAGAATAAACGGAAGAAAGCAATAAAATATCTGAACATGTATCTATCACAACTGATTAAGCCTTAACCACCCATAAATGGTGTCACAGACAATCTAAGAGTGCTAAATACAAAGTTTGAAAATAAAAGAGACAATGTCTCATAATCTAAGAGATGAAACAGGAAATAAGTGATAGAGGAGACGCCAGGGCCTGCGGACATCTGCATGTCTACCTTGGATTCTCTGCATGGACTGAAGCTAGCCACCCAATCTACGATCCAAAGTCTACAACACTCGGATCTGCACAAAAGAGTGCAAAGTGTATTATTAGCACAACCAACCCCGTGTGCCTTTAAGTGCCTAACCTAACCTCGGCGAGGTAGTGACGAGGATATACCAGACTACCAAATAAACCTGTGCAATTCCACTATATCTAGCGGAAAAGAAGTAAAGAAATAAATAGTCAAGTATGGTAGGGGTAGCATGCTGCGGGGGAGATATCAATTCACAATAGAAAGACAACAGGTAAATAGAAGAAACAATATATCTCGGATATCAATAGAGAACCAGAAAACAATAAGTGCACGACATCACCCTTCGTGTTTTTACTCTCGTCCTCACCAAATCAATCGAGAAAGGAACATATGCACGACATCACCCTTCGTTCTTTTACTCTCTTTATTCACCATATATAAATATAATCGGCAAGAAATGGTACATCATACGGCACGGCATTACCCTTCGTGCCTTACACTCTTTCCTCACAAATTGTACATGGCACCACCCTTCGTGCTTTACACTCTTTCATCACAAAAATAATGCATGGAATCACCCTTCGTACTTTAACTTTCCCCCTCAGCCAAACAACAATCACAAACAATAGGGCAAAGAAAATAGATGAAATTGCACTAATAATCCCGTCAAGGGAACAATAATTCAACAACAAGTCCCGGCAAGTTACAACCTCAAAACAACAACCATAATATTCCGGCAAGGGAGTCATTATAATGATTATTTTCTCTTCTTTCACCTTTGTTTCACAATTCACCTCACAACTCGAGCCAATGCTCCAAACAGTTTCAATTACCACTCATACTTTCACAATTCGTTATAAAACTTGAGCCATCATTCCTCAATAATCAAACATCACAATCACTTCCACAAACTTTGCCCAACAAATAAAAATCATCTGCAAGAGATCAATAATACGATGAAGTCATAAAAATCACATTAAGATATTGACGGGCATTCTAGACACCAACGCGTAGATACTCGTCACCATGCCTATACGTCGTACTCAACAGTTACCACATAGCAAATAAGACTCGACTCCTAATCCCTAAAGCTAAGTTTACACCAAACACTTACCTCGATGCAACGAAGATAATTCATGTCTCAATTATCGCTTTACCCGTTGATTCCACCTCCAATTCGCTCGTATCTAGTCACAAGTTACTTAATTAGATCAATAAAGCTAAATGAATCAATTCTAATGCATGAAGATAAGTTTTCTAAAGTTTTACCCAAAATGTAAAAAATCGCCTCCGCGCCCACATGGTAAAAACCTGAGGTTCGAACCAAAACTGGACTACCCATTCACCCAAGAACCCAAATATATAATTTATTTTGAAATCAGACCTCAAATCGAGGTCCAAATCCCCCTTATTTTTTGTTAAATCTAGGTTCTACCCAAAAAACCCAATTTTCCCCATTAAAATCATTGATTTTGAGTTTAAATCATGTTAAAAGATATTAATGATTGAAGGAAATGAGTTAAAATTGACTTACAATCGATTTGGAAGAAGAGTTGTTCTTGAAAAATCGCCCTAGGAGTTTATGTTTTGAAAAGATGTGAAAAAGGTTGATTTTCGGCTAAGTATAAAAGTTGCAGGTCACAATTATGGGAAATGCGAACAGGGGTTCACAATTGCGAACCCCGACCTCTATTATGCTGGGAATTATAAAGGGGCTCTCATATTTCCGAGATATGATTTGCGAAGAAATGTCGCATTTGCGATGACTAGCTGGGGGGGGGGGGGGGGAGGGAATCGTATTTGACATAAAATTGCTCGCAATTGTGAGGTAGTTGGCGTGGGCCTTTGATCGCATTTGTGACAAGGCCTTCGCATTTGCAGGCCAGGCTTCGCAAATGTGAAGCCTGCAAGCCTGAACACACCAGCTGAAAATCTGCAATTTTCCAAGTCTAAAATCCACCCCATGGCCTATCCAAAACTCACTCGAGCCCTCGGGGCTCCAAACTAAACACGCACACCAATACAAACTCTCTCGTGCATTCAAATCACTAAAATAACATCAACAACTATGAATTTAGCATTAAAATTATGAAATTTTGTTATGAAATTCAAACTTCCAATTTTCTAAAAAATGATTCGATTCATGTCGTTTCAAGTCCGTTTCTTACCAAACTTCACAGAGTTATCTTAAATCACATATAAGACCTGTATCGAGCACCAGAACCAAAATACGGGCACGATACCATCAAGTTTTAATCACATCTCACTTCCAACACTCATAAATAATTTCAGAAAACAATTTTCTGTAATTCATTTCTCCGGCTTGGGACCTCGAAATTTGATTCCGGGCTTACGCCCAAGTCCCATATTTTCCTACGGACCCTCCGAGACCGTCAAATTATGGGTCTGGGTTCATTTACCCAACATGTTGACCGAAGTCAACTTAATTTATTTTGTAGTCAAAATTTATCATTTTTCACAAATTTCAACATATAGACTTTTCGGCTACGCGCCCCGAATGCATACGCAAATCGAGGTGCTACCAAAAGAGATTTTTAAAGCCTCGGAACACAAAATTTACTTTTAAAAATAAGTGGTTCAACACATTCTCCACCTCTAAAAAAACCATTCATTCTCGAAGAGACAGAAGAACGAAGTACCTGAGTCGGGGAAATAATAAGGATAATGGCTCCGCATATCAGAGTCAGACTCCCAGGTCGATACCTCAGTAGGCTGACCTCTCTACTGAACACGAACAGAAGGAACACTCTTCGATCTCTACTAACGAACCTACCGGTCTAGAATAGCTACCGGCTCATCCTTTCAAGACAAGTCCTTGTCCAACTAGAAAGTGCTGAAATCTAACACGTGGGATGGATCATCGCGATACTTCTGAAGCATGGACACGTGAAATACTAGATGCACGACTGATAACCTCGGCAGCAATGCAAGCCTATAAGCCACCTCTCCCACTCGATCAAGAATCTCAAACAGGCCAATGAACCTAGGGCTAAGCTTGCCCTTCTTCCCAAATCTCATCACGTCGTTCATAGGTGACACTCGAAGTAATACCCGCCCACTGATCAAATGCCAAATCACGAACCTTGCGGTCGGAACAACTCTTTTACTTGGATTGATATGTATGAAGCCTATCCTGAATAATCCTAACCTTGTCCATTGCATCCTGAACCGGATCTGTACCCAACAACTGAGCCTCTCCTGGCTCAAACCAGCCAACCGACACCGTCTACCATAAAAAGCCTCATAAGGAGCCATTTGGATACTCGACTGGTAGCTATTGTTGTAGGCCAACTCTACAAAGGGTAAAAATTGATCCCACAGGCCTCCAACATCATTGACACAAGCTCGGAGCATATCCTTCAAAATCTGAATGGTCCACTCGGACTACCCGTCCGTTTGAGTATGAAACATTGTTCTTAACTCAACCCGTGTGTCCAACTCTCGTTGAACTGATCTTCAGAAATGTGAGGTAAACTATGTACGTCGATCTGAAATGATAGACATGGGCATACCATGAAGATGAACAATCTCCCGGATATAGATCTCAGCTAACCTCTCGAAAGAATAGGAGACTTCCACATGAATGAAATGTGCTAACTTGGTCAGCCTATCAACAATAACCCACACTGCATCAAACTTCCTCTAAGCCCGTGAGAGTCCAATAATGAAGTCCATAGTTATATGCTCCCACTTCCACTCAGGAATCTTAATCTTCTGGAAAAAACCACCGAGCATTTGATGCTCGTACTTAAACTGCTAACAATTCAAACACCGAGCCACATATGCAACGATAACCTTCTTATTTCTCCTCCACCAATAATGCTCACAAATCCTGATACATCTTTGCGGCGCTCAGGGGAATATAGTATCAGGATCTATGGTCCTCCTCTAAAATCAACTCTTGAAGTCCATCCACATTAGGCTAACAAACTCGACCCTGCAATCTCAAAACTCCATGATCACTTAAGGTAACCTGCTTGGCACATCCGCGCTGCACTATGTCTCTAAGGACACATAAATAATGATCATCATACCGCACATCTCGGATACACTCCAACAATGAAGAACGAGCGACTATGCAAGATAACACACAGCTGGGCTAAAAAACATCCAACCTCACAAACTCATTGGCCAAAGCCTCAACATCCAAAGCAAGCAGTCTTTCAGGGTATCGACCACCACATTGGCCTTTCTCGAATGATATAAGATTGTGATATCGTAGTCTTTCAATAGCTCTAGATGGATGATAGGACCAATCATCTTTTCTATGAAAATTTCTTCTATCTACGGACCGAGCATATTGCGGCAGACCCGACAGGCTTCCCCGAAAGATGGAATTTTTCTCGTAAGTTTGCGTCATTAATTAATGGCATGTTCAATTATTCTCTGCAGATTCTAACCTATTCCATTATTCTGTAGCTAGAAATTGCCACTGTCGCCTGTTGAGGGGATTCGTGAATTGGTGGAGGCCATTCTCCCCCACACAGTGGGGGTTCATACCTGGTTGACTTTTTACGAGAGGTTTGGACGTAGACCTCTTATAGGTGAGAGGGCCTCCTTATTTACTATTTTATTTCTTCCATCGTTTTTTGTCTTATATATTGTTTGTCATTGTGAGGGAGTGTGCGAAGAGCTAGGCCTCCTCAGCTAACCTTTCGCCAGCCGACCGTGACCACTCGCCTTGTTACGGTACCTGTCGCACACCATTTGTCAAGGGCTACTTTGGTCGATTATGCTACCTTGGCTACTCCGGTAAGAGTTTCCTCTCAGGACGAGATACCATCTAATGTCATCCGTCCTGCGAACAAGGCGCCATCGACTAGGGTAGAGGAAGGGTCGTCAAAGAGACGAAAGGGTCGAGTTTGAGATGGCACCTCCAATAGTGATTAACCTGGATGACTCTCCCCCAGCTGGCCCAGGAGAAGGCGTAGTTGCAGTGTCTTACATAGAGGCAGAGCGAGCTGATGAAGTTGTCTCCAGCGGTCAGTGCTCAGGAACTCTGGTTGCCGCAACGGCTCAGCCAAAAGTCCCATCACCGATGATCAACTCCCTATCAGAACACAAATCTAGACCTCTGGTACCGCTATTGTGACTGTAGATATGCCCTCCTCGCTAGTAGCGGGTTGTGTTCCTCCCTCGGCAGCAGAAATGGGAAAAGGCATGGTGATTGATGAGTATGAATATGAGTTAGAACTAGATCCAAATGATGTTAGGATGTTCGAGGAGGATCTTACTCACTCGGTACTTCACGTGATGGGATTGGCTCGTGTTTTACAGATCCCTTATGACGTTAACCTCTTGGCGCATGGGTATAACCTGGTGCCTCAATTTAGCCTGATATGTTCGGAAGCTAGAAATGACTCCTTGTGGAACATATCTGATGCCGAGTTGAGGAATGAGGTGGCCGTCACGGGCTTGAGAGTATGATACATTTAGCTCTTGTTTTAGACTTTCCTTTGGTTAGAAAACATTAGTTTAATCGCCTTTCTATTTTTCAGACGTATATGGTGGAGGTGGAGAGCATTCGTAGGGACAGTACCTGGTCGAGTATTTTCTTGCGGATGCTGGAGAAGTACCGTCGCTATCGCAATAGATGTTGTGAGTTGCATGAGCGACTGAGGGATCTCCGTAGTTGGGTCCTAGGTGAGGAGTTAGAGAAAAGGGACCAGGAATTGATGTAGACGATCCGTAGTAAGAGCGAGCTCGAGGAGCAACTACGCGTCAAGGATGATAAGCTCAAGCTGAGTAAGGGGGTAACTGCAGAGTGTGAGTATTTGTAGGGCGAGTTGAGGTCTATGTAGGCAGAGATTGACCAAAACCTAGTCCGAGCTGAGGTGATGCGTGCAGAGTGGAAAGGGAAGCTGGCCCCAATGGAGAGAAAGGTTGCTGGCCTAGAGCATATTGAGAGGGCCCTGTCTAAGTCTTTGGAAAAAGTGGTAGCCCTAGAGGATACCATCCGCGTGCTCCAGTATGAGCAGTAATCGGATATGGCGACAACTACTCTTATGGATGCAAGGCTCGAGGAATTGATTAGTGCAATTGATCAGGAGTCTTTGGTTCTGGGAGATCGAGTTGTGGCCCTAGAGGCAGAGAATGAGCGACTGAAGGCGCAGGTTGAATTGTTGTCTGTTGCCATTCCTCGTCGGGCGCATGAGCTTTGGGTTTATGTTGAAGCCTAGCGGGACATATGTAAGAGTTTATAGGAAGTACGCACCATGACTGAGGCCGGTTATGAGGAAGCGCGAGCGAAAGCTCGTGAGGCTCGTATTAGTTGTGGATACGATATGGCGACACCCGAAGCTAATGGGGACACGGATGGTGATTATGATGAACCTTGTGGAGATGGTGACAATGATGGTGGTAGTATTGTCGAATGAAGAATATTTTTACTTTGTTCTTATTTTTGTTTCGTTTGTCGGTTGGCATCTGGTCGTTCCGTTGTATGTTGTTTTTTAAATTTGTTAACCTGGTCCATGTGTAAGTGGTCGTAGCCCGCACCTATGACTTTGCAATAATAGAGTTTTCTTTTTCGCTATTTGCCTTGTACTTCAATTTTTGTTGTAACTGTTTGTGGCCTTGGTGCGAAACGGGGGCTCGCCTGATGAGTCCCGGTTTTTCCTTTTCCTCTAATGGTGAAGGCCCTTAGCCTTACGGGGGGTTATTTCGAGCTTATTGAAACAACAACCCATCGCGGTTCGAGCTAGGTCGAACGTTTCTTTTCTTTCGATGGCGAAGGCCCTTGGCCTTAAAGGGTGTTATTTTGAAATTATCGAAATAACAGCCCATCGTGGTTGAAACAAGGTCGAACCTTTCTTTTCTTTTGATGGAGAAGTCCCTTGGCCTTAGAGGGTGTTATTTTGAACTTATGGAAATAACAGCTCATCGTGGTTCGAGCGAGGTCGAACCTTTCTTTTCTTTTGATGGCGAAGCCCCTTGGCCTTAAAGGGTGTTATTTCGAACTTATCGAAATAATAGCCCATTTTCGAGCAAGGTCGAACCTTTATTTTATTTTGATGGCAAAGGCCCTTGGCCTTAAAAGGTGTTATTTTGAACTTATCGAAATAATAGCCCGTCGTGGTTCGAATGAGGTCGCACCTTTTTTTTCTTTTGATGGCAAAGGCCCTTGACCTTAAAGGGTGTTATTTTGAAATTATCGAAATAACAGCCCGCCGTGGTTCAAACAAGGTCGAACCTTTCTTTTCTTTTGATGGCGAAGGCCCTTGGCCTTAAAGGGTGTTATTTCTAACTTATCGAAATAACATCCCGTTGTGGATCGAGCGAGATCGAACATGTCGTCTCTTTTGATTGTTAAGGCCCTTGGCCTTAAAGGGTGTTATTTCAAACTTATCAAAATAATAGTCCGTTGTGGTTCGAGTGAGGTCGAACCTTTCCTTTCTTTTGATGTCGAAGGCCCTTGTCCTTAAAGGGTATTTTTTAGAACTTATCAAAATAATATCTCGTCGTAGTTCGAGAGAGGTCAGACATGTCTTCTATCTTGATGGCGAAGGCCCTTGGCCTTAAAGGGTGTTATTTCGAACTTATCAAAATAACAGGCCATCATGGTTCGAGCGAGGTCGAACCTTTCTTTTCTTTTGATAGCAAAGGACCTTGACCTTAGAAGGTGTTATTTTGAAATTATCGAAATAACAGCCCATCGTGGTTCAAACAAGGTCTAACCTTTCTTCTCTTTTGGTGGCGAAGGCCTTTGGCTTTAAAGGGTGATATTTCAAACTTATCAAAATAATCGCCCGTCATGGTTTGAGCGAGGTCGAACCTTTCCTTTCTGTTAATGGCAAAGGCAATTGGCCTTAAAGGGTGTTATTTCAAACTTATCAAAATAACAGCCCGTCGTGGTTCGAGCGAGGTCGGACCTATCTTCTCTCTTGATGGCGAAGGTCTCTTGGCCTTAAACTGTGTTATTTCGAACTTATCAAAATAATAGCCCGTCGTAGTTCGAACGAGGTTGAACCTATCTTCTCTTTTGATGGCTAAGGCCATTGGTCTTAAAGGGTGTTATTTCGAACTTATTGAAATAACAACCCATCGTGGTTCGAGCGAGGTCGAACCTTTCCTCGCTTTTGATGGCGAGGGCTCGTGGCCTTAAAGGGTGTTATTTCAAACTTATCAAATTAACAACCCGTCGTGGTTCGAGCGAGGTCGGACTTTTCTTCTCTCTTTATTGTAAAGTCCCTTGGCCTTAAAGGGTATTATTTCAAATTTATCCAAATACCAGCCCGTCGTGGCTTGAGCGAGGTCGAACCTGTCTTATCTTTTAATGGCGAAGGCCTTTGGCCTTATATGGTGTTATTTTGAACTTATCGAAATAATAGTCTGTCGTGGTTCAAGCGAGGTCCAATATGTGTTCTCTTTTGGTGGCAAAGGCCCTTGGCCTTAAAGGGTGTTATTTCGAACTTATCAAAATAACAGCCCGCCGTGGTTCGAGGGAAGTCAAACCTTTCTTCTCCTTCTGAGTCGGGTACTTTTCGTGGTACTCCTAGTTTGGTTAGCATTTCTTTCATCAGATGATCCAATGCTTTTGACACAATGTGTCAATATTTGGCATAGGCGTGCGTTGCATGTGTGTTATAGTCTCCTGCCTAATTTCATCCTTTTGGCTTGGAGATACCATCGGCCATGAGGGTTTTGGCTGTGCCGAGGTGATTTTTGGTTATTCAATTTCGATACCCCTGCGTACGTTCGCTCATGTGGACTTTATTTACCTATTTTGATGAAATATAGGAGATGCGGATGAGTTTTTACTTGCTTTTATCCAGCGGTTTTTTAGGGCAAGGGGGAGACTAGGTTGTAGCACCTTTTGCTTTGTTCAGGATATTCGAAGCCGATGGGGCTGGGAATTCTGGACCTTGTGAATCCGTTTTGTTTTCTTTCCCTCAACGCATTGTTTCTATATTTTGCGTGAGTTGGGTTCTCTTCTCATGTTTCTCCGCTTCGATCTGGGGAAAAACTAGGAGTTTTCACTAGGAAATCTCCACAGACGACGCCAAATTGTTTGACTCAAAAAATATATAAAACATTTTTGGATAAATCAATCAAAGATGAAGGGGTAAATCGTAGTCAAACTTAATTGATACTAGATCGAAGAATTAAATAATAATGATTACGCAGAAGATGAAAGGGATATCAAAGATCTTATTCAGATTCTTCGTCACGTTTTTCATCTGTAGATGAAAAAGAAGGCTTATNAGCCCGTCGTGGTTCGAGCGAGGTTGAACCTTTCCTTTCTTTTGATGGCGAGGGCCCCTGGACTTAAAGGGTGTTATTTCGAACTTATTGAAATAACAGCCCGTCGTGGTTCGAGCGAGGTCGGACTTGTCTTCTCTCTTTATTGCAAAGGCACTTGGCCTTAAAGGGTGTTATTTCGAATTTATCCAAATAACAGCCCATCGTGGCTCGAGCAAGGTCGAACCTGTCTTCTCTTTTGATGGCGAAGGCCTTTGGCCTTAAATGGTGTTATTTTGAACTTATAGAAATAATAGTCCATCGTGGTTAGAGCGAGGTCCAGCCTGTCTTCTCTTTTGATGGCAAAGGCCCTTGGCCTTAAAGGGTGTTATTTCAAACTTATAAAAATAACAGCCCGCCGTGGTTCGAGGGAAGTCAATGCTTTTTTCTCCTTCTGAGTCGGGTACTTTTCGCGGGAGTCCTAGTTTGGTTAGCATTACTTGCATCAGATGATCCAATGCTTTGGATACGATGTGTCAATATTTGGCGTAGGCTTGCGTTGCACATGTGTTATAGTCTCCTGCCTGATTTCGGCCGTTTGGATTGGAGATACCATCAGCCGTGAGGGTTTTGGCTGTGCCGAGGTGATTTTTGGTTCTTCAATTTGGATACCCCTGCGTACGTTCGCTCGTGTGGACTTTATGTACCTATTTTGATGAAATACGGGAGATGCGGATGAGTTTTTCCTTGCTTCTGTCCAGCGGTTTTTGAGGTCAAGGGGGAGACTAGGTTGTAGCACCTTTTGCTTTGTTCAGGATATTCGAAGCCGATGGGGCTGGGAATTCTCAACCTTGTGAATCCGTTTGGTTTTCTTTCCCTCAATGCATTGTTTCCATGTTTTGCGTGAGTTGGGTTCTCTTCTCATGTTTCTTCGCTTCGATCTAGGGAAAAACTAGGAGTTTTCACTAGGAAATTCCCACAGACGGCGCCAAATTGTTTGACTCAAAAAATATAAAACATTTTTGGACAAATCAAGACGAAGGGGTAAATCGTAGTCAAACTTAATTGATACCAGATCGAAGAATTAAATAATAATGATTACGCAGAAGATGAAAGGGATATCAAAGATCTTGTTCAGATTATTCGCCACGTTTTTCATCTGTAGATGAAAAAGAAGGCTTATAATTCTTTTTCCCTTTTCGGGGTACAAGAATGGAGTTTTTGTTTGTGTTCTTCTTCCCCCCCTCCTTTGGGAACTTTTCTGGGCTTATATATATATAGTTGAGACCCTCTTACCCATACCGTGACCTCAGTGGAACTTCTTGGTCGTGACTAGGCATCGTTCCCTTCAATATGTCGGGCATTTTGGAGGAGAAATTAGATTAACTCTATTGAGTGCTAATACACAGTTGCACAAAATGGAATCCTATTTATCTTTTTTCTCAATTTCGTGCTACATAAGCCCTGCCAATAAATTCTGTAAGTGTGTTATTACTTGTTCAAGTTAAAGCGCTGAAGGTTTCTCTCTAGTTGCAAATTAATGTTGGAATTAATCCAGCTAAGTCATTTCGAAAAAGATGAAGATTTAATAAGCGGCTTAATTTGCCAAGGTCATTTGAATTCACCCTTTGATTGTGCAATTACTGACGTCAAACCATGTAAAAGATGTGGAAAGGTTCCTTACAATGAATTCTATTTTAGTACTTGTATTTTACATGTTTCTTTTTTAGCTTTAAATATGGTAGTAGAAATAAATTTTCTATTTCCTCTTAAATATAAATAAAACAAATGAATTAGTCACGCTTCGCGCGATCTTCAATAGCATTATATTAAATTTAGAAATGGTAAAAGTTAATAACACACACACAAAAAAAAAAAAAAAAATTAGAACACATATATAATCTAAGACATTAAAAGGAAAAAGAACTGAACACGATTTTATAAGAATAAAATAAGAAAAACGGCAAAACCAAATAATTCAAGCATTGCCAATTTGCTATGCTCAATTATTGTTATATGACTTTGTCGAGATAGTTGGTTTGGTTCCGAAAATGTTTCGGAATGAGTTGAGACACTTAGTCTCAAGGTTAGAAGCTTAAGTTGAAAAGGTTGACCAGATGTTGATTTATGTGTAAACGACACCGAAAAATAGTTTTGATGATTCCAATAGATCTGTATGATGATTTTAGACTTGAGTGTGTCTGGGTATTTATTTGGATGTCCGTAGTTGAATTTGGCTTGAAACGATAAAAGTTGGAAAATTAGAAGTTTTAGAAATTTTGAAGTTTGACCAAGAGTTGACTTTGTGGTTATCGGGCTTGGATTTTGGTTTCAGAAATTTTAACAGGTATGTTATGTCATTTATGACTTGCGCTTAACATTTGGGGTCAATCAAACTTGATTTGAATGATTTCGGCGTCAAATGTAGAAGTTGAAATTCATTAGTTTTCATTAGACTTGAATCAGGGTGCGATTCGTAGTTTCGATGTTATTAGAGGCAATTTGCTGCTTCGAGCAAATTCGTATCATGTTTTGGGACTTGTTAGTATATTTGGTTAGGGTACCATGGGGCTCGGGTGAGTTTCATATGGGTTTGGATTGTGCCACGCTCTTATTTGATGTTTCAGCGTTGTTTCATTTAGCATAAAGGGTACCACATTGTGCAAATGACCTTTGATTTGTGATACGATTGAATCAATAGATCTGTATCGTAATTATGGAAACAAGAATCGTCGCATTCCGAGGTCGTATGGGAGAGTTATGCCCATTTTCGTGTCAGGAAAGACTGCTGTTTTTCTGGAGCAGACGCAAGTCACAATTGTCAAATGTGATTTATAAGTCTCAGGTGTCAAACGGCCCTAAATCTATCTTACTCTTCCTTGGTCTCTTCCACGAATCGGTGGATATGAAATAGAATGAATTCAAGGACAAAGCCGCCGGTATACTGTGATCCAGATCCAGGAAGGGCCAGATATAAATCAGAAAGAGTGACTTTCCTCATACGAGAAAGGGGGCACGCTAAAGCTAATGTGATTTATAAGTCTCAGGTGTCAAATACAATTCGTAAGTCTCATGTGTCAAATGCGACTTGACTATATAAAGGGGACCCCAATTATTTGTAAAGCATATCTCATTCACTGCAATAGAAGATTCTACTCTGCTCTTCTCGTTTACCGTGCTCAATAACTGTTCTTCAGCTTTATTATCTTTACTTTATTGTTCATACTCTATTTTTCTTAGCTCGCCTCAAGGCCCCTAAGATAATCGAGCTCGAGGTCCTTATTGCTCTAACAAACACTAGTTTGGTTCATCAATTCTTCTTACTTAAACTTAATATTATTTGTACATTCATTAGTATTGGAATAAATTACATATCTTTAAAATCACAAATCATATTTAATTGTTACTCACATTTTTTGAGGTAAACAAATGGAGATAAGTTAACCTTAAAACATATACAAATATGCTAAAAATCGCTTATGTGTCGTTTTAGTGAACTATTTCCTCCATTAATGCCATATGAGCAATGCTACGCTTTTCTTCTTGGTAAATAACTTTTTTTGGTAACTAAAATTTTTATTCACCAACAAAGCATATGTACAGCTCAAGAACACCGAAAAAAATACAACCTATCTTTCTTCCACTGGATTAGACATAGTCCCAACCTTCAGTGTTCTTCCACCTATTTCCTAGCTTTCATACACAATCCTAAACTACTCTGTATTATTTCATGTAAGGCTGTATGGTGGGCTGGGCCGGGATCGGGACCGGACTGGGCCCGCGGTCTAAACAGTCTAAACGGGCCTGGCGGGCCGGTCCTAGCGGTCCTGGGCCCAGTGGTCCTAAAAGCCCGCGACGGTCCGGGCACAACCACGAAGCCCACGAAGCCCGGGACCGGCTGGCGGGCCTGGGCCGGTCCTAACGGGCCTAACGGGCCTAACGACTATTTTTGAAAAAAAAAAT
>MU701393.1:0-38899 GCA_026770625.1 Nicotiana glauca | reverse complement strand
CATAAAAAAGCCCGTTAGGCCCGCTAAGCCCACGAGACCGGCCCGTTTAGCCCAGGACCATCTGGGCTTAGGCCCGTCACGGGCCGGTTCCACCCAGCAGGCCCACGAAGCCCGGGACCGTCCGAGCCCGGGACCGCCAGGCCCGGCCCGTTTGGCCCATTTAGGCCCGGGACCGCCAAAAATACAGCCTTAATTTCATGGGTAAAAATTCAGACTTTGTAGCTTTTTCCTCATCCTTATCTTCATGCTTGCTCGATAGAATAGTTCTTGAATAATTACTTTGACTATTTTCCCCACTAATCTTTGCTTTTGTTGGAAAACTCTGAAATTTCTTTCCTGCCAGATTTGATACACTTCCAGGTAGTGCCATCCTATATACTTCATCAGTTTTATTCTTCCTGTTGCGATTCGATATAGCGCATTGTACTCCACCTTCCCAATTCATAGGCTGTCTAGTAATGCCCTACCACTATAATAGTTTTTGCCACACTTCCTTCGATAGTTTGCATGCATAAAATAGATGTTCGATGTTTTCCTCAATAACTCCACACATATGGCAAGTTGCATCTTGTATCGCGCCCCATTTCTTCAATCTGTCTCTAGTATATAGTCTTCTGTGTGCCGTAAGAAAAAGTATAAAATTCCACTTAGGGGCACTCTGATTATTGCAGACCAATCTCTTCCACTACACCTTTGATATATCACCTCTTAGCTTGCAGTAGAATTTATTAGTTGAGAACTGCTCCATGTTGATGAAGTCCTCCATACTCATTTCGGCTTGTTCTACATACTTGTGAGCCTTCAATATTATCTGCACTGCCCAAGATGCTTGCGTGCAATTTTCTTCCCAAATTTGTCTTGTTCCCCCATAGTATGCATGCACCCATCTCACCCACAGCTTGTCCTTCTTCTTACACACATTCCATAACGGTTTACAAATTGCAGCTTTATTCCATAGTTCAACGTGAATAAAATTTACTCCTCCTGCGGTTTTGAGATAGCATAATGTTTCCTAAGAACTTAGTGCTTTATTTGATCCATTTACCTCACCCCTCCATAAGAACTTTTTGCATGTTCCCACGACTTCATTCATAATCTTCTTTGGCATAACAAACACTTGTGACCAGAATTTTTGTATCGAAAAAAGCATACTTTTAATCAGCATAATTCTTCCAGCATAAGATAGAAACATTCGATGTCCATCCTATAATTCTGCCAAGTATCTTATCCAGCAATGGTTGGCACTGAGCAATAGCCAGCCTTTTTGAACTCAAAGGCACACCTAAGTAACTAAAAGGCAACTCACCTCTGGGAAATCCAAGCACATCCAAAACTTGTTGCTGTAGAACTGGATTAATTCCTTTACAATAGAATGAACTTTTGTTTGGGTTTGCAATAAGTCCTGATGCCTGAGAGAACATCTTGAAGCAATTGTACAGTAGTTGTACAAATTCTTTGTCAACTTTGCATAATAATAGGAGATCATTTCCAAATCCCAGCTGATTAATCTTCATCTTTGCACACTTAGGGTGGAACTTGAAAGCAGGATTCTTTGTCAACTTCTTCATCAGCCTACTCAGGTATTCCATAACAATAACAAACAATTAAGGTGACATTGAGTCACCTTGTCTTAGGCCCCTCTTAGCAGTAAATGGCCTACTAGGCTTACCATTGATATTAATTGAATATGATACTGTTCTTAAGCAGCTCATTATCCAATTGTTAAACTTAACAGGGAAGTACAACCCATGTAACATTTGCTCAATATAGATCCATTCCACTAAGTCGTAGGCTTTTTGCATATTAATTTTTATCATACACCTTGGCGAGATGCTTTTCCTGCCATATCCCTTTATGAGTTCATGACATTAGGATGATATTATCACTAATGAGTCTTCCTGGCACAAAGGAAGATTGGCTTTGGTCAATCAGGTCAGGCATAACCAGTTGTAGTCTCTTTGTAATAATCTTCGAAATGATTTTATATAGCACCATGCAGCAAGATATGGGCCTAAACTCCTTTATTGTTAGTGGATTCTTCACTTTTGGGACAAGTGTTACAAATGTGCAGTTTATAGGATTAAACATGTTTCCAGTGTGAAATAATTCCAACACAGCATCAGGAATTTCCTCTCCAACTACCTTCCAACTCTCCTTGAAAAAAAACGAATTGCAACCATCACACACCAGAGCCTTCTAGTCATCAATGTCCTTCATTACATTATATACTTCATCTCTAGAAATTACTTCTATCATTTTCAACTATTGTTCTCTAGTTATCTTGTTTCCTTTATTCAATACATCTACTTGAACTGTTGGTAATTCTGCAGCTGCTGTTCCAAGCAATTTTTTATAGAACTTTACAATCTCACTCTCCACTTCCTTTTCATTTTGTACTATATTACTATCAATAGTGTTCATCCTTCTGATTTGGTTATGGGCAGTCCTATTCTTCATGCAAGCATAGAAATAAGCATTGTTTGCATCCCCTAATTGCAGCCACTTAACTCTTCATTTCTGCTTAAGAATACTTTCTTCAATTACCACCCATTTTTGTAGCTGATGTTTTACTTCTTTCTCCTTATCAGCTAACTCCACCTGCTTCTCAGGATCTCTTGTTTTAATTTGTATTTCATTCAGTCCTTTCCTGTAATGATCTACCTTTTCAGTAACTTTGGAGAATTTCCTACAATTTATGTTTTCAATTCTTGTTTAACCTATTTCAGTTTATACCGGACTGCTTCCATCCCCTTCATACGCTGCCCACTTCCCCATTTATTTGTCACCACTGAAATAAAGTCAAGGTGCTGGGCCAAATGATTGAAAATTTTGAATGGCCTAGCCCCTTGATTCCTCTCCCTCCTACCTCTATGGCTAGAGGTGTATGATCTGAGAAATGTGAATTAAGAGCTGTAGCTTCCACATGTGTCCAAGTAGTCATCCATTCACTATTTACAAATGCCTAGTCAATTTTGCTAAGTACATGGTTATTTGTCCATTTATATCTTCTTCCATTCATTTTAAGCTTCATCATATTAGTGTCCACCAT
The DNA here is from genome assembly GCA_026770625.1 of Nicotiana glauca. Taxonomy (NCBI): domain Eukaryota; kingdom Viridiplantae; phylum Streptophyta; class Magnoliopsida; order Solanales; family Solanaceae; genus Nicotiana; species Nicotiana glauca. The sequence goes on along the minus strand of MU701393.1, from coordinate 35,850 downwards.
AAATTTCTTGAAGTCAGCAACCTCATATTCCTACACTGGGTTCCTTTAGTTCTGTCATCATAGTGCATTATAGCATTGTAATCACCCATTGAAATTCATGCCTCTTTTTGTAGACAAGCAATAGCTTTTAGTTCACCCCATTATGATCTTCTAGCCACCACAGTATGTAAGCCATTAGTTGGAATCCTACATTCAGAGCACATATCGTCACAACCCCATGTATAAGTTGTGTGGATGTAGATATCACAGTAAATACTACTTCAATCGGATTCCATAATATCCATATTCTACCCCTTCCATTAACATCATAATTTGAACACCAAATCCACCCTGGAGCTATTTTTCTGATTAGTTGTTCTGCATACTTTCCTTGTACTATATGTTCTAATATTGCAATAAATCCTACTTTATTATTCTTCATAAACTATTCTAACTCGGCCTGCTTATACACTTTATTCATGCCTCTGGCATTCCATGTGATAAGCCTCAACATTCAGAATTAGGAGGTTTATCCACAAGCCCCTTATAGCTACACTGTCCATAATTCCCTATAGTCCCTTCATCCATCTGGTATTGTTGTTGTTTGCTTGGCATTCCAATAGAGCTGACCGTATTTGCTAATGCCAGTCTCTCTTGTCTAACAACTGTTTGGCCACTTCGATTAGCTGATTTTCCTCTAACCTCTATCAATTGCTCCCTTTGTTCTTCTTATTTTTTAGTTATTTTTTTCTCAATCTGCACATGCTCCCGCTGTTTCATTATTTCTAGATTTACCATTTGCTGATTTACCCCTATATCAATTTGGTTTCCCTAAGTTTGTTGTTGTACCTCTTCTCTTTTCTTTTGCCACATAGTCTTCTGCTTTCCCATCCAGGTTGTATGGCTTTTTTCTGCTCATCATCTTGGCATTTATGTCCAATTTGTACACATGTTGGACAATAGATAGGCTTCCAATCATATTTAATCTCTTGATTAAAAATCTTCCCCTTACGATCTCTTTCTTTGATCAAATCTGGCAAAGGCTTTGTCACATCCATCTCAATGAGCATCCTTGCACAAGAGACCCTGTCAGTATTTATGGTACATTCATCAGCTTAAACAGGCCATCCCTGCACACTGCCAGTCCTGCTTAGGGAATCCATACTCCAACAATTTAGTGGTAGATTAGGCATTTTAATCCACAATAGAATTGTTCGTAGCACCTCTTTATTGAAATCAAAATTAGTCTCCCAAATCTTAACAATAACTGGTCTGTTATTCATTGTGTGAGGTCCTGAAACTAGAACCTCATCTCTATCTTCTATACTCCCAAACTTTACCAGAGAAAAAACTTCATTATGTTAGTATACTTTAGGTTTCACAATATAGTTCCAATTGCTCGCAATAAACTTCTCCACTGCTGCTATAGTAGGTGAATTTCCAACTACATACATTATTAGTGCTTTTTTCCTCTTTTCAATTTCTCTATCAAGCTCCTCTTGCTCCTATTGGGCCACCAATTCACTTCTACTATAATTGGTGCTATGTATTTCAGTTCTATACCTCTAGCAGCGAATTTATTACCACTGAATAGTGTTGCCCAAGTTTTTGGCTTCTCTCCTGCTTATCATGAATCCATTTCCGTTTTCTTTTGTATATTGCCACTTATCCTAGCCTTGCTCCCCAGTCCATGTAGTTCCACAAAATTTGCTTCCTTAGCCCCTATCTTCTCCATTGTTTGATTGGTAGGAGCTATCTCCATTATCGCCTTCCCACTCGAGCTAGCAGTAGCCATCCCTCCCGTTAGTGTTTGTTGATTTTGATTAGGTATGGGAGTATTCTCCGAAGTTTGGTCAATTTGTCTCTGCCCTACATTTAACAATGGATTAGGGGATCTCTTTGGCTGAATTAATGGTCCTACTCCTATGGCTTCCTTCAGTAACTCTGCCATATTTTTTGCAGCAGTTTTGTTCACCTTCGCCGGTCGTCCCCTAGGCATTTTCCGATCCCTACGCACGTTAGTATTACCCTATCATGCGCCGAGAGAGAACTATTGTCCGTAGCTTTTTCAATTAAAGACTACTGTATTGGTAAATCACTTTACTCTATTACTTCCTCAATTGAAGTTTATGTGAAGATGTTTAAATGAGATTGGAGTTTAAGAAAGAAAGATTTGTTTTAGAAAAATTATGTTCTTAAACTTGTAATGACATTTTGATAACTATAAAACTATGTCACCAGAGTAAAATAAAAAAATTAAATTAAAATATTTTTAAATATAGAAATATAGAATTTCTTTTGGTACACACTAAAAAATAAAGTATGCAACATTTATAAACGGTTTGGATAAACAAAATTCCAAGTGATCACATTATGCAAAAAAATTAGAGGAATAACTTTGCCCCCACATTTACGGTTGCAAGACTTGGTTGATTTTTGGTCTTCTCCAGACTCCAATCAGCCTAGTAGTCCGGAACTGAAATAATAATTTTTTAGACAAAAAATACATTTTTGCTGTTAAAAAAAAAGATACATTAATAAGTATTTCGAAGTTTAATACTGCGAATTGGGTTGACGGAATTTTTGCCGTTAACACAATTCGCAGTATTAAACTGCGAACTACTATTGAATTATTTTTTTTTCTATTTTGCTACAAAGAAGGCCCAACCTTATTTAATAAATGCAATTTGTAGTACAGTACTACGAATTATCAATTCGTAGTAAAATACTATGAATTACCAATTCTTAGTAAAATACTACGAATTGCATTTATTAAAAAAGTCTTGTCTTCGTCCCCAGAACACACATTGCCATTAAAAAATAAAAGGAGAAAAATTTGGTCCCCCACCCCGCCTTATTTTTTTAAAAAAAAAAACATCTGCCCCACCCATCCCATACAGAGCAAGGAGTGTAGGTCCCACACACAAAAAAAACTTTGAATTCCGTATTTCGGGTGCAAAAATTCTATTTCAATAATATTTACATCTATGTATTTCAATTTAGTTTATGCCGAAACTCATATAGTCATGCATTAATATTATTTAGTATGTTTCCATGTGAATTTTTGTTATGTTAGTGTTTAATTTTGTTTCTTTGATATACCCGGATTGATTTATTTGATATCCGAATTTATGTTATGTTTGTGACCAAACCGGGTTGTTTGTGTTATATTTGATTTATATACCCGAATTTATGTTATGTTTGTGACCGAAAATGCTTTAAATGGATAAATACTTTGTATTCTTATATTATTTGTATTAAAATTTGATAAATAATTTTTATTGTTAAATAATATTATTTATTTTGTTTATTTGTATTATTAATGTTATGTTCGTATTGTATAGCCTTATAGCGTAGTAAAATATAATGTCTTTTAGCGAAGTAAAAAATAGAGCCTTTTAGCGAAGTAAAATGTAGAGCCTTTTAGCATAGTAAAATGTAGAGTCTTTTAGCGTATAGTCTCAGTAGCTAACAAAATTCTAAATGTAGAGCCTTTTAGCGTAGAGACGCATAATAATTAAGGATTATTCGGTGGTACCGGGCCTAAAAAATCAAGCCTGGAACCCATACACAACTATTATCTCCAATTTCAAATATCATAAATTATTTTATTAAGTTAATAAAATTCTAAAAATGTTGAAATTTTGACACATAATAATTAAGGATTATTCGGTGGTACCTGGCCTCAAAAATCAAGCCTGAAACCCATACATAACTATTATCTCCAATTTCAAAAATTTTATAATTTAATTCATTAAGTTAATAAAATTCTAAAATGTTGAAATTGAGACGGTTAATAATTAAGGATTATTCGATGGTACCGGGCCTCAAAAATCAAGCTGGAACTCATACATAACGATTATCTCCAATTTTAAATATCATAAATTTTATTTATTAATTTAATAAAATTCTAAAAATGTTGAAATTGAGACGCATAATAATTTAGAATTATTCGGTGGTACCGGACATAAAAAATCAAGCCTGGAACCCATACATAACTATTATCTCCAATTTCAAAAATCATACTTAATTTAATTTATTAAGTTAATAAAATTCTAAAAATGTTGAAATTGAGACGCATAATAATTAAGGATTATTCGGTGGTTCCGGGCCTCAAAAATCAAGCCTGGAACCCATATATAACTATTATCTCCAATTTCAAATATTATAAATTTAATTTATTAAGTTAATAAAATTCTAAAAATGTTGAAATTGAGACGCATAATAATTAAGGATTATTCGGTGATACCGGACCTCAAAAATCAAGCCTGGAACCCATACATAACTATTATCTCCAATTTCAAAAATTTATAATTTAATTTATTATGTTAATAAAATTCTAAAATGTTGAAATTGAGACGGTTAATAATTAAGGATTATTTGGTAGTGCCGGGCGTCAAAAATCAAGCATGGAACCCATACGTAACTATTATCTTCAATTTCAAAAACCATAACTTTTATTTATTAAGTTAATAAAATTCTAAAAAAGTTGAAATTGAGACGCATAATAATTAAGAATTATTCGGTGGTACCAGGCCTCAAAAATCAAGCCTGGAACCTATACATAACTATTATCACCAATTTCAAAAATCATACTTAATTTAATTTATTAAGTTAATAAAATTCTAAAAATGTTGAAATTGTGACGCATAATAATTAAGGATTATTCGGTGGTACCGGGGCTCAAAAATCAAGCTTGGGACCCATACATAACTATTATCTCTAATTTCAAAAATTTATAATTAATTATTTAATTTATTACACTAACACAAACAATTAATTTTGTTAAAATTATAGTAGACGACATGGCGTTTCCTCTGCCTGCGCATCCTGGACCTGCCGAGGATCACCTACTAGTGTTGTAGGGCGACCATAGGTCATCCTATGTTTGGGAGGGACAACCAGCGATGCAGGCTCTCCGCCCCAGGAGGCCTGATGATTTGTGGGAGTTTATTGTGGAGCATCATTTCCATCCGCGCGTAGTAGAGATCCTCTAGACTACGGGATTATATACCATTTTTTAGCTTGGACGGATGTAGCTTGATTGATCGCTCATCACGTCCTTGGTAGAGCGGTGGTGACCGGAGACGCATACATTTCACTTGCCAACTGGAGAGGCTACTATCATGCTTCAGGATGTCCAGGTTTTATATGGACTGCGCGTAGAGGGACGTGCCTTCGCACTGCCCCACCACTGGAGAGGGATGACACGTGCATAGTTGGTGGACATGATGGGGAAGTTGACTGGTTCGAGACCGCAGGGTGACCGGGGTGGCAGTCACGTGGCCTTATCATTCATTAGGGATCAGATGGCGGAATTGCACCCAGATATTACCCACGAGACATAGCATCTTTGGATTCACAGGTACACTCGGTTGGCGTTGCTCCTGCTTTTCGGGTGTGTCTTATTCCCGGACACCTCGGGGAACAAAGTAAGTATGCGCTTTCTTTATTGTCTTGAGCAGCTGGATGAGCTACCCCAATACAATTGGGGTGCTACTGTTCTGGCGTATCTCTATAGGAGCATGTGCCAGGCGAGCGTAGGTCTAGCGGTTGATATATGTGGTTTTATGCCCCTCCTTCAGGTGCAAAAACTTTCCGAACACATTGTTTGTTACCCCCAATTCTATATCGTGAAATGACTCATAAATTTACATCAACATTTTATCTTAGGTTTGGGCCTGGCAGTGGATCATGTCGTTGCAGCCACCTCTACCGGTACTTTCGCCCGGTGAGGATTACCCGTTTCTCCCTCTAGCTATCAGGTGCATTTTCCGGTGTGGGAACTACCGAGGGACGGATGCTCACCATAATCTCCCCCTTCTTAGAGATGTGTTAGATATGTTGGTGGACGGACATGTAAATATGTACCTATACTTGGTTGTTTTAAATTGAGTTGTGTTTTGCGTACTTATTTTTATGTTACTATTGGTAGTTCATCTAGACGCCATACATCATCGAGTTGCTTGGTCACCTACCCGCTTGTTCCTTATTCGACCGGTTGATTTGGAGCACCTCTGTCGCGTTGATCTTCTGGGATTTTGTTGAGTATCATGCCACGGAGCGTGTATTTCGACATTTAGGCCTTCCTCAGCCTATACCAAGGGAGCCTGGATGGGAGCCTACTCACTATCAGCGGGACGTCCGTTCGAACATGGACCGACAGTATGTTGGGTGGCTAAAGCAGCAGATAGCTTATTGGGAGGACCGAGCTGAGCGCATCCCGCTTCCACCTACAGTTTTCCAGGAGGCCTCTATTCAGCTGTATGTTGGGTGGTATCGCCGTCATACCTGATTGATGATCGGGAACCCTGTTCATGTACTTGGCGAGCGATACAGACCGTACGACGGGAGGCACGAGGCACTGGTATGTTTTTGTGACTTATTAATATCTTATAATTGTGATATAGAGTTATTTAATTAATATTTTAAATGTTTCATAGGCTATAGGGCTTCATCACGTCTACCAGTCGGGACAGGAGTTGCAGCAGCGTTTGGACATCCCTGAAGTGGTTGAGTATGGCCGGGAGGTGGCTCTGATGGTTCGTCTGACATTGTTGCAGGCGAGAGATGCCGAGAGGTTAGACCATGAGCCTCAGTGTGTGCCTCCAGAGGCCTACCAGAGGGGTAGGCCAGTCCCATGAGCTAGGGGTAGGGCACCGGCAAGGGGACCCCTACCAGGCAGGGCTGCCCCACGGGGTCGCAGGGGATGGCAAGGAGGTAGCCAGCAAGGGGGCGTTGAGGTACCTGTCGGCCCACCTGCCGATGCACATGATGAGGAGTTCAGAGTTGGGGCCTTTGGAGATGACCAACAAGGTTATATCCCTCATGCAGATGAGCCTTCCAGCAACATGCCTTCATATAGCCTTCAGCTATCTTTGCCAACATCGCAGGTCACCCCGTCACGAGCATTGTCGATCATGGGTACATTCGACGGGGATGTAGATCAGTACTTCGCACGCACATCTACCGTAGCTGAGGATCGGCCAGCCCGGGACGTGGATGGCGGGCGCAGGTTTAGTTATCCATAGTCCCCGGCAGTTCATGCGGTATATTTGTATTACTTTAATATTTCAATTTGTTTTCTTTTCCTTAAATCGCTGCCATTAATTAATTGTAACTTTCTTATGTAGTCTTCGTCTCAGCTCATCTTTGAGGACATTACATGCGGTGATAAGCGCACCATCGATACATATACCCAGGAGGTCGACGAGACCAAGGTGAGAAAATATTTTCTTACTTAAAATAATAGTACATTCTGTAGGTTAAGATAATAATACATTTTCATAATATAATACATTCATACATGCTAAGATTACTTCTTGTTTTGTAGGTTACTGACGGCCTGACGGCCTATTCTTCTGACCCTGCTAGTTGTGGTGATGATGCTGCTGCACATCCTCACATAAAGAGGCGGCTTGATGATGATGATCCAGATAGTGTGCCCGGGTGACAGGGTATGCGACTTAGGCCAGCAGCAACACTGAATCACACAGGTTGCGGCACTCACTGATTTGCTTATGTATTAAATTTGTGTAAATAGTGCTTTATGTAAATAATAGTAACAACTATCTTTTGACAACAATTTTATTTTAATTGCGTTTGAACAACAAGTTTAGCTAAACAGTACAACTCAAACATAAACCTTACAAACCTAACAGATAAACAAACAGTACAATTAATGAAAGCACTTGACACAACAGAAACATGCAGAAACATGAAGATACACTACAACACTCAACACGTAAATGTCATTGCTTAGTTACGACCGCCTACTATTCTCTCATTAATCCTCTCGAGCTTTCTCTCCAATTTCTTTTTCTCTTCTTCGACCTCCTTGATCTTCGCCTTCACCTCTTCAATTTCTTGCTTCGATTGGCACTCTCTGTCCCACTGCCGATTACACACATCTTGAAGATGATACACCTGGTCTTTGTAGTATTCCTGGTCACATGGTTCATCAACCCATACCTTAAAATTACATATAGGTACGTCGCATTGCCTATAAAAATTGTTCATACACGCCCAGTAACGACGTCCAGCTTCTTCCCATTCGTTGTACATCATGCTATTGATTCCACAGTCTCACTTTAGGCAACAAAGGGGTTGTTGATACATTTCTTAAAAAGAAGTTTGGTTTTATGGAAAATCTCGATGATAGGTTCTTTTGAAGCATAGAAAATAACTCGAACGCACTTGTTATTTATAGGCAAGATATCAGATAGATCGTAGTATTATACTGCAAATTAATAATTGAATTTCTCTTACACGAAATAGGGTTTTCACATGGTCTTCCGCTTTTTCAGCAGGACATGACAACTCCACAAAACGTAGTATTATACTACGAATTACATAGACATGACAACTCCACGAAACAGGGTTTTCACATGCTTTTCAGCTTTTTCAGAATGTAATGACAACTCAATAAAACGTAGTATTGTAGTACGGATTACATATTAAATTTCTATGACACAAATTCGTAGTATTCCACATGCTTTTCCGCTTTTTCAGAACGAATTGACAACTCCGTAAAACGTAGTATAACACTGCAAATTACATATTAGACAACTCCACAAAACGTAGTATTATACTGCGAATTACATATTAAATTTCTTTGACATGAAACAGGTTTTTCACATGGTTTTCGACATAGCATTTTAAATTTCCACATGACAGCTTTAGAGTTACATATATCGACATAATTTTTATTGAAACAGAATTTGAACAAGAAACATAATTTGAACATGAACTTTATTTGAAAATGAAACACAAACACAAAAGCAGGAAATCTAAAGATACATGACAGTACAACTGCAACAAACACATGACAATGGAAACATGAAAATACAATACTACGCTTGTTAAAAATAAGCTACTATTTAATCACGATCGTATTCTACAATACGCTCCAACCACTCGAGTTGCTCTTCAAGCTTTTTTTTCTCTTCTTCTGTCTCGTTGATTTTGGCCTTCAACGCCTCAAGTTCTTCATTGGTTCGGCGCTCTATCTTCGCTTGGCTATGACATAAACAATGAAGCTCATAAATTCTTTCTTTGTAGCGCTTTTGCTTACATGGTTCGTACATCCAAACCTCGAAGTCACATGTAGGCTTGCCAGATAACTCCTCCATCTTGTTCTTACATGTCTAGTAGCGGCGTGCACCTTTTGGATACCATTTGAACAAACTACATTTTTCTCCGCAGTAGCACCTTAGGACATAAACGTTTTGTGCAGACATTTCTAATAGAGAAACTTTGGTTATTGTTAAGCGAAGAATATAAGTACCATGCAACCGTTATTTAAAGTCAATATTTCAAACAAAAATGCAGTATAATATTGCGAATTACATAGTAAATTTCAATGACTTAAAACAGAGTTTTAACGTGTTTCTCAACTTTTTTAGCAGGACATGTAAAATCCACAAAACGTAGTATTATAATACCAATAACATATTAAATGACCCTGACACGAAATAGGGTTTTTACATGCTTCTCAGCTTTTTCAAAACGGAATGACAACTCAATAAAACGCAGTATAATACTACGGATTACAAATTAAATTTATCTGATACAATATATTATTGTACCACGCTTTACATATTTAATTTATTTCATATATATTGAAAAAAACAAAAATACAGACATGTATTAAAAAATATAATACCAAAATAAAGTACTAGGGGTATGCTTGGTAGTTGGGTACATTGGACAAACTTGCACCAGGATTACCACCGCCACGCCCACCACCTGAAAGACATTTACTACGGTCATCTCCAGTTTGAGAGCACATGCCACATTTACGTACATAAATAGACTCACCAACATCCATTTGGTTCCGTATATGCGTTTTCTTTTGCACTTTCCGCTTGCGCAAATAGTCCTTGTTACATACCAACTTAAAAGGTTCCGGTGGCCAATAATTCTCAGCAACTAATGGATGCAGCTTCCCACTATACGTGTCTACGTATGCTGCAACATTGTATTGCTTATCAATGTAGTTTGTTGCCCCATATCCAACTTGTTTAAAGCACTTCAACGCATGTGGGCACGACATGTGGTAGATGGTCCATTTCCCACATGAACATAACCTTCTATTTTCATTCACCGTCTGTAGATTATTCCCACGGTGTCCGTTGATAGCGGTCTTAACTTCAAAAATACCCTGTTTATGATCATACTGAAGAAATGAATGCCACTGTGCTCGCCTCCTGTACCTTTCAAATCTTGTCATGGGTATTGGCATAAATTCAACACCACTGTCCATCAATGACGATGCAGCTGTATGCCTTTCAACTAACCTCTCTGCACTCTGTCTGAAAGTCATGCGGACCATGGCAGTGACAGGTAGTCCACTGGCAGACTTCAACAAGCCGTTGAATGACTCCGACATGTTTGTAGTGAGGGCTCCCCATCATCTGCCGCCATCAGATTGCAATGTCCACATTTGAGGGTCATGTTGCATCAACCAAGTATAGGCTCATGGTTCTATCTGCCGGATCACTTCCATGCGCCTTGTGAATTTACACTACTGGTTCTCAGTTGCAGCCATCCACATTAAATCATGTAACGCCTTGTCTGAAAATTTCTTCATGAAATTGGCCTTCAAGTGCCTCACACAGTAACGGTGGTATGCATATGGTTCCTGCCATTCAGGCAAGTTATGTACAAAACTTAAAATACCACCATGCCGATCAGATATTAGACAAATATCTGAACTCTGTTTGACAACGTGCTGCTTCAAGTAGTTCAAGAACTGCTTCCACGTCTCTTCACTTTCGTTGACACAAATGGCAAAAGCTAGTGGTAATATTTGTCCGTTGGCATCTACAACAACTGCAATCAAAAGCTTAATATTATACTTTCCATAGACATGAGTACGGTCTATGGAAAGTATAGGACGACAATGCACAAAACCATCAATTGATGGTTTAAATGACCAAAATACATAGTTAAATATATATTCCGGTCTGTCTGGACTTCGTTCACGCCTCCATTCAAAAATAGTCCCGGGGTTAAAGTGTTGTAGTGCAACCATGTACCTGGGCAGATTTGAAAAAGACTTATCCCAGTCGCCATAAATAAGTTCAAAGGCACGTTTGCGACCAAGATATGCCTTTCTTTTGTTCCTGTGCTGAAGAAGGATGGAAAAACTCGAGTATGCGTGGACTACCGAGATTTGAATAGAGCGAGTCCCAAAGATAACTTCCCTCTGCCCAACATCCACATTCTTGTTGACAACTGTGCCAAACATGAGATACAGTCTTTTGTGGATTGTTATGCGGGATATCACCAGGTATTGATGGATAAGGAAGACGCTGAGAAAACCTCTTTCACCGTACCTTGGGGAACTTACGGTTATCGAGTCATGCCATTAGGTTTGAAGAACGTCGGAGCAACGTACATGAGGGCCATGACTGCTATCTTCCATGATATGATGCATCAAGAGATAGAGGTGTATGTGGACGACGTGATCGTCAAGTCCAGTACTCAAGAAGATCATGTCCGAGACTTGAGGAAGTTCTTTGAGAGGCTGCAAAAATACGATTTGAAGCTGAATCCTGCCAAATGCACCTTCGGGGTCCCATCGGGAAAACTTCTGGGTTTCATAGTCAGTAGGAGAGGTATCGAGTAGGATCCGACAAAGATAAAAGCTATCCGGGACCTACCTCCGCCAAGGACAAAGAAAGACGTAATGAGTCTCTTGGACAGATTAAACTACATCAGCCGGTTCATCGTTCAATTGACTTCCACGTGCGAGCCCATATTCAAGTTTCTGAGGAAAGACGCCGCAATCAAATGGACAGCTGGGTGTCAAGAGGCTTTCGACAAAATCAAAGAATACCTGTCGAATCCTCCAGTGCTAGTCCCGCCGGAGCAAGGGAGACCTCTGTGTTTGTATGTGACAGTCTTAGAGAACTCTTTTGGCTGTGTCCTCGCGCAACATGACGCAACAGGGAAAAAAGAGCAGGAGATCTACTACTTGAGCAAGAAGTTCACTAGTTATGAAGTCAAGTACACCTTGTTGGAAAGAACATGTTGTGCTCTGACATGGGTCACTCAGAAGCTGAGACACTATCTCCAGGCTCACACCACTCATCTCATTACCAGGTTGGATCCCTTGAAATACATATTCCAGAAACCGATGCCCACCGGAAGATTGGCAAAATGGCAAATTCTGCTTACCGAATTCGACATAGTCTACGTCACCCGCATGGCGATGAAAGCCCAAGCATTGCAGATCACTTGGCCGAAAACCCAATTGATGAAGAGTACCAACCATTGAATACCTATTTTCCAGATGAGGAGGTAAACACAATAGAAGCAGTCCCTGAAGATACCCATGCTTGTAAGATGTTCTTCGATGGAGCAGTAAACGCCAAAGGTGTAGGAATTGGGGCAATTTTTGATCTCTCCCACCGGTCAGCACTACCCAGCTACGGCCAGGCTCCATTTCTTCTGCACAAACAATACAGTTGAGTATGAGGCCTGCATCATGGGCATGAATATGGCAATTGACCATGATGTCGAAGACTTACTTGTCATGGGAGATTCTGATCTGATTATCAGACAAGCCCAAGGTGAATGGGAGACCCGAGATGTCAAGCTCATCCCTTACCGACAGCACGTGGAAGATCTCAGCAGGCGATTTATATCAATAGAGTTCAGATACATCCCGTGATGTCATGCACTTGACACTTTAGCTTCAATGCTACCTTATCCAGGCAACGCCCACGTCGATCCTTTGGAAATCCAAATCAGGGAAAGACACGGTTACTGCAATGTAATCGACGTAGGACCAAATATTCAGCCATGGTACTACGATATCAAGAGATTCCTGAAGACACAAGAGTACCCCGAACATGCTATGGGAGATCAGAAGAGAACCATCAGGCGACATGCAAGTGGTTTCTTTTTGAGCGGCGAAGTTTTGTACAAGAGAACCCCGGATCTCAACCTGTTAAGATGCGTTGACGCCGAGGAAGCCGGGAGAATCATGCAAGAAGTACACGCAGGAGTGTGTGGGCCTCATATGAACGGGTATGTCTTGGCCAAGAAAATCTTACGAGCTGGTTATTATTGGATAACTATGGAAAAGGATTGCTTCAGTCTCGTCCGGAAGTGCCATCAGTGCCAGGTGCATGGAGATCTGATTCATGCACCCCCAACAGAGCTACATCCTATGTCGGCGCCTTGGCCTTTCGTCACTTGGGGCATGGACGTAATTGGTCCGATTGAGCCAAAGGCATCCAATGGGCACAGATTCATATTGGTCGCCATCGATTATTTCACGAAATGGGTCGAGGCTATCACTCTCAAGTCAGTCACCAAAAGAGCCGTGGTAGACTTTGTACACTCAAATCTTATCTGTCATTTCAGCATTCCTACAACTATCATCACAGATAACGCGGCGAACCTGAATAGTCATTTGATGGGAGATGTATACAAACAATTCAAAATAACGCATAGGAACTCCACTCCTTATCGGCCCAAAGCCAACGATGCCGTTGAAGAAGTGCACAAGAACATCAAGAAGATTTTGAGGAAGACAATCCAGAGTTCCAGGCAGTGGCATGAACAGTTGCCTTTCGCCTTACTGGGATATCGCACCACGGTGCGCACATCGGTAGGAGCCACCCCATACTTGCTGGTTTATGGAACCGAAGCTGTGATACCAGCGGAGGTAGAAATTCCTTCGCTCCGAACCATTGTCGAAGCAGAAATTGAAGACAGCGAATGGGTCAAGACCCGATTGGAGCAGTTAACCTTAATTGATGAAAAGCGGATGGCTGCGGTCTGTCATGGGCAGTTGTACCAACAAAGAATGGCCCGTGCTTACAACAAGAAAGTGCGGCCCAGGAATTTTGAAGTTGGACAACTGGTGTTGAGGCGTATTCTTCCCCATCACCAAGAAGCGAAAGGAAAATTAGCTCCTAATTGGAAAGGTCCATACATCATCAGAAAAATACTACCGAGAGGAGCATTATATCTGGTTGATGTTGAAGGAAATGATCCCGAAATGGCAGTGAACGCATACGCGGTCAAAAGGTATTATGTTTGAGTTTGCTTCGGTGATGTCTTGACGCATTTTGAGATGATGAAGGTTTTTTTTCCCGCTATCCAAACACTATCCACCCCTTTGCAAACCACTTTGAGCCGATTACCTTTCTCTGGCCACCCCCTTTGGAATGCAAAACCACCATCGACCATTAAAAAAAAATTGATTCAGGTCCGAACTATGTTTTGACTTGATTCCGAAAGGATACGTATGCAGCCTCTATCTGAGGTTCAGTCACACCGAACCGAAAATACATTTTTCCCCGAAATTGAAACAGGGGCAGATGTTATAATGGTTCGACCATTGAGTTTACCAAATGATTCCAAAGTTGTAATCCCATCCATAATCCCGTTTACCCAAAACCAAGCACAAGTCCTTCAGATCAATTGCCAAAGACATGAGTGCTAAGAAAATCATAGATGGGAAGCGGACAATCAAACTGAGAGAAATAAATGAGAGAGTCTTGTCGGTGAAAACCTTCGGGCACCATGAGGCGACGGGAGCAGAGAAACCAAAATGAGAGAATCTGTTTAGTGAAAACTCGCAAAGAGCACTATCGGGCGATGCTGAGAAGAGAAACGCGAGAGGTCTATTAGCGAAAACCCGCAAAGGGCGCTATCGGCCGAAAGAGAGGTATCTCATCACTGGAAGTACTGGAAAAGTTCCCTGGTTTGGAAATACGGATCGATGTATTTATAAGAAGCCAGAAGTGTTACAGGTCAGGCGTCCAGTCCAAAGAGCATGTCATGTCCATCTGAAGCCAGCATGCACCCCAGATAAGTCTTTCTTTTACCCTAAAAGGGACGTTTCTACTTTTAATTCATCTTTTCCACTCCGTACTTGTCTTCTTTCCTTGGAATCTCTTTCGATTTAACCCCAAACTCCGAAACTTGTTACAAAGGAAACAGTGGCAGAATTGGTTTCACAGGGCCCCGCCTGACAAAGGCCGAAGAGAATGCCCAGCCTTAGCTAGTGCGTTGGTCCAATCCTGACCGATCATTGTTTGTTGTTTGTTCCCCCAATGGAAAACAGAGGGAAGGTCAAAGGCAAAGGTCCTGAACAATGGAACGAAGCAAGAGGCCAGCGCCCACACAGGCAAATCATCATGAAGGCCTAAAAGTTGGAGTTTTGTCAGGTTTGAAAGAATTCTTCTCTCTAGAACAGCAAGCAGCAAAGTTCCCCACGGAAATGGGGTTTGCAACCAAGCAATTGAGATGATCAAGGCCACAAGACCAACCGCCACTGTTGAGCTAACAAATTGCTCTTTGTTGAACATTCAGAACAGGTGCAAACCCGGCAGCCATACAAGAAATGGACGCAGCCTGAAAAGGGAGGCAACACCCAAGCGCGGGAACAGTTTCGCAGCAAAAAATCAACCAAAGGTAAGTTTCCTATCTGACTCTCTCATGCATCATGTTTAAATAAAGAAGATGAGAATGAAGTTATAAAAGATTGGAAAAAAAAAATCCCATTCCCCAAATATCCCGGCCAAAAAAACGAGGATCTCCCTAGCATAACCCAAGGAGTTTGTGCTTTCCAAATCCCGGCCAAAAAACCGAGGATCTCCCTGGCATAACCCAAGGAGTTTGTGCTTTCCAAATCCCGGACAAAAAACCGAGGATCTCCCTGGCATAACCCAAGGAGCTTGTTTCTTTCCAAATCCCGGCCAAAAAACCGAGGATCTCCTTGGTATAACCCAAGGAGCTTGTTTCTTTCCAAATCCCGGCCAAAAAACCGAGGATCTCCCTGGCATAACCCAAGGATCTTGTTTCTTTCCAAATCCCGGCCAAAAAACCGAGGATCTCCCTGGCGTAACCCAAGGAGCTTGTTTCTTTCCAAATCCCGGCCAAAAAACCGAGGATCTCCCTGCATAACCCAAGGAGCTTGTTTCTTTCCAAATCCTGGCCAAAAAACCGAGGATATCCCTGGCATAACCCAAGGAGTTTGTTCTTTCCAAATCCCGGCCAAATAACCGAGGACCTCCCTGGCATAACCAAAGGAGCTTGTTTCTTTTTAAATCCCAGGCAAAAAACCGAGGATCTCCCTGGCATAACCCAAGGAGTTTGTGCTTTCCAAATCCCGGCCAAAAAACCGAGGATCTCCCTGGCATAACCCAAGGAGTTTGTGCTTTCCAAATCCCGGCCAAAAAACCGAGGATCTCCCTGGCATAACCCAAGGAGTGTGTTCTTTCCATATCCCAGCCAAAAAATCGAGGATCTCCCTGGCATAACCCAAGGAGTTTGTGCTTTCCAAATCCCGGCCAAAAAACCGAGGATCTCCCTGGCATAACCCAAGGAGTTTGTGCTTTCCAAATCCCGGCCAAAAAACCGAGGATCTCCCTGGCATAACCCAAGGAGCTTTGTTCTTTCCAAAATCCCGGCCAAAAAACCGAGGATCTCCCTGGCATAACCCAAGGAGTTTGTTCTTTCCAAATCCTGGCCAAAAAACCGAGGATCTCCCTGGCATAACCCAAGGAGTTTGTGCTTTCGAAATCCCGGCCAAAAAATCGAGAATCGCCCTGGCTTAACCCAAGGAGCTTGTTTCTTTCCAAATCCCGGCCGAAAAACCGAGGATCTCCCTGGCATTACCCAAGGAGTTTTTTCTTTCCAAATCCCGGCTCAAAAACTGAGGATCTCCCTGGCATAACCCAAGGAGTTTGTGCTTTCCAAATCCCGACAAAAAATAAAAATAAAAAAAATAACCGAGGATCTCCCTGGCATAACCCAAGGAGCTTGTTCTTTCCAAATCCCGGCCAAAAAACTGAGGATCTCCCTGGAATAACCCAAGGAGTTTGTTCTTTCCAAATCCCGGCCAAAAACCGAGGATCTCCCTACATAATCCCAATTTGTTTGATTAGATGTGTGCCATAATTAACTCACGAAATTTTCCTAGTGAAAAACGGGGCAGAAAATTTCGTTTGTTTGTTTGTTTTGTTATCATGAGCAGGTCGATCTTATGACACAAGGTGCGAGATGGCCGACGGGATGAATCTCAATCTAGAATAAAAGAAGAAGAAAAGAACAAAAAAGAGAAGCAAAAGAAGTTGAGCTCAACATAATGGAGCAGACAAAGGCGCGGACTGCTCGAAATCTGATCGAAGTCACAAGCCCCGCCAGTCGTGTTCTACTCTATCTTGCAGAAATAAACGAGCACCTACAACCCGCGAGCATCAAGATTCAGATCAAAGTCTACAGCAAGATCAGCTAAGACTCAAGATCAAGTTTTCAAAAGAATTATAGATAGGAATCTTGTAACTCATAGTTGATAGGCGTAACTATGTTTAGCTTTGATTTTTCCCTTTGGTGTAATAAGGAGGTCAGTAAGCGGTAACAGGAGCAACAACAACAGTAACAGCAAGGTCATAGTTCCACGGTAGTCCCAGCTACCAAAACTTCCCGAACTACATTGACCTGATTCCTGTTTAGCCCAGGATATGTAGGAGGCCTCCTGAAGCAAGGGCTCGATCAAACTCTTTCAAAAAAAAATGCTTCACACGGAGTACTCGAACGGGCAAAAATCACTCGTATCTGCATATTTATCTTTGCACGAAAACTCTTCGTGTTTCCACGCAAAGAGGGGGAGCTGTGAGCACGTGATTTTTGCCCTATATGAGAATTATTCCCAAAAATTCAAAAATAAAATAGTTTTGCGTTGTGTGTGATTTTTGTAAATTTTTTTATTTGTTTGCATTTGTGTATACATGTTCTTTGTTTAAATTAATTAAACATACAAAAAATATTGCATTTAGGACTAAATTCTGCAATTAGAAATTAATTAGTATTTTTGTGATTTAGGATTTTAATAGTTTGATTAATTAAAAGATGAAGAAAATAAAGAGAAAAGGGAGCAAACCGGACTAGGCCGTCAAAATTAGACCTTATCAGGCCCAAATGCGAACCCCTGCCCGGTCCAATGAGACCTGGCCAATACGACGTTCGAACGACGTCGTATTTGTCACGTTTCCTTTGAACCGTTAGATCACACTGGTTTAATGGCCAGGATCAACCGATCCCCAACCCGTCTCACCCGACCTGTTCCCATCTACCATCGACCCAACCCTTCATTAAATCAAACGACCCCGTTACCATACCAAACGACCCCGTTCCATATAAGCGAATTGATCTAAGACGTTGATCTAAATTGATCCAATGGCTTGGATTCGATCTCCTATATCGTATATAATTTACTAAATACACCTAACCCCCCCCCCCAAGCCAACCCCTACCCTCCTCGTCTCTGAGCTTTCAGAGACCAAATTGCTCAGCCTCAATCCGCTGCCCTCCGCCCACCGGAAATCGCCTCACGGCGGTTTCAGTGGTCCAAACAACCCCATCTTTACACCGTCGAACCCCCATAACCTCCTCGTCTCGACCCCTATACCAGCTAGTTTCGAATCCCTGTGGATTGTCTCGAATCTTCAACTGAAGAATCAAACAAAACCCTAGCCGCCTCCGCTTACCACCAAACTTACACCCTGTAACCCCTGGACCTACCTTACCACTAGAACACCTTTGGCTCCCTTCGAATCAAGCCCAGACTCCTCGAATATCGATTTCGAGTCAAGAACCCTAGCCATCGCCACAAGACCCCAGTGGCGGTGCCCCCTCCCTTTGACTCCAAACCCACAGTCCACCACCCCTAGGCTTCCCCCATACCAGAACCACCTCTGTTTCCCTTAAAACCCCACCCCAATTCTTCGAACACCAAAAGCAATAGGAACCCCTGATTTTTAAACTCGATGTTCGAACGCGGTCCGTGAGGCGTCGTTTGGTTTGAATCAGAGTTTAGCTGAGTGTTCTCATGTTGAGAACACGCGGTTAAACTTTGTTTCAACCCAAATATAAGAGAAAGGCGATAGGCAGGTACATTTGTTTGGTCCGCCGTGATTTTCCAGGTGTTTGTTTCTCAATTCTCGTCTCTTTCATTTTCGTTACCTATTTGGTTTTGTCTAAGTTCCATTATTTCTTTTTCTCCTGTTTCATTCTGTTTGATTCGGTGATTAAACTAGGTCAGCTTTGTTCTTAAGTGTCTGAATTACTTCTTCCTTCTGTTTTGGTTGTTGTTTAAGGTCTGATTACATGTTAGTTCGTTTTGATTCTTCTATTACATTCCTCTAGTTCTATACATCTCCAAGACCCTTTTATTTGGTCAAATTGTTAATTCTGTTTGTTTGTTGATTGTGTTTGTTATAGGATATGTATTCGCTTCGATTAGCGTCATCGAATAATTAGTTTCATATTTTGTCTTTGGCCTAAGTACTATGAATCACTAACTAGGTAGTCGACTATTTGTTATCGATTATACGTGTCGTAATCGACTAAACGGATGTCGCCGATTAATTCCGTAGGTCTGCCTGTTAGAACACTGGACAATGATTAACACTGTTAACTTGGTCTATGACCACTATTGAATTGAAGCCTGATTTGTTGTGTTTGTAAATTAGGGATTAATTGGATATAGCTGTTAGCATTAGGAAACCAGAAATTAGCATTTTAGGATTTAAAATTGCCCTGCCCATGAACTGGACTAGTGGAACCTGCTGTACAGCAGGGTACCACCGGTTTTCTGCAGTCCAGCAGCTTAAAATAATAGAAGCCCATATTTAGACAAACTAAGGTGGAAATACAGAGGCATTAACATGGGTTTTCAGTTCTGAAACACTTAAAAAATAGAGCTGAAGGCTGTCATTTTGGGCTATATAAGGGAGGGAATTGTTCAGGTAAAGGCATCATTTTTCTCCACACATAAAAAATAGAGATAGACAGGAGATTATTGAAGAGATTAGGGAGGCTAATACACACTCTGTTAAACACTGCTGGAACCATCAGTTTAAGGTTTTCAAACAATCAGCTTAGAGTTTGAACCTTCAATT
Organism: Nicotiana glauca; assembly: GCA_026770625.1. Lineage (NCBI taxonomy): Eukaryota > Viridiplantae > Streptophyta > Magnoliopsida > Solanales > Solanaceae > Nicotiana > Nicotiana glauca. The sequence goes on along the minus strand of MU701393.1, from coordinate 15,943 downwards.
TTTTAGGTTTTTTTGAACTCCCAGTTCCTAGGGGATTTTCCTGAAAAACAGAAAGGGTAAAAGAGGAGTAAAAGGATCCCATTCCTTTTCCCTTTAGTTTAAGTCTGTTTTCTCCAATTCCTGGTTGAACCAAAATTCTTAAAGCCCCTTTTTCTTTCCCTGATACAGCTATATTGCACCCAAGGTCAGAAACAACTGAGTTTCCCTGTTTCTATTCCACACCCGAGTGTCCAATCTGTTCGAAGTTTCTTTTAAGTTCACTGGAGCTTCCTTGGTTGTTTGCTGTTTGTTTTGCTCTGGAGCTACTAGTTTTGTCAAGTTCCTTGGTGACTTAATTTATTCGGGGACTTCATTTTGCTACTGTGCTGCGTATTTTACGTCCTTGACTGGTTCTGCTTCTGTTGATTGCTGTTACTTTTGCTGTGAATTGTTGCTGTCCTTCTTTCCTCCATTTTGTGCTCTCGAAATCCAGGTACACGGCTCTGAATTCATTTGGTGTAATGTTGAACTGGGATTGGAAGTAAAAGAATGCTCGTTGGACTTATAGGTCTATACCATTTCACGTTTATAGTTTATATAGCTTGTTGCACCCGTTTGTTAGTTGTGAGGTGTATATCTATACAAATTGGACTGTTGAGTTTGTTTCAAATCAAGATTTGTAAGACTAAGTTGATATTTTGTTAGTATAAAATTCTGTAGACATCACCGATTAGTTCGATTTTGATTTATAGTTCAAAGTCTATTTAATTAACATTGAATAAAGAACGTAAAATTCAAGATATGTAGTTCATATATAATAATGAATCATCCGAAATAGTTTTGCGAACACGGCAATTAGTTTCCCTATTAGTTCGTAGTTTCTCATCAATCATCTGCCTCAGTTTAACAAGTCATTAATAAATAAATAATTTTTTAGTCTAATTAACAGGAGAATGCTAAGATGTATAAAATCAGGAGACAAATGTTCATTCTTGAGAAGATCGTATTGTGCATTGTTGCTTCTATAGAATAGTTGGAAATGATTTCGAATAGACACCTTTTAACATAAAAAAAGAAAAACAAATGTTGTTGAGCTTCGATAACCGTCCTACCCAGTATAATTCGAATAAACGATCCAGGCATACCCTTGACTTGCAAATTCGTTAAGTCCTAGGTCCAGATTGAGTTTAGACCTGTTTGGTTAAAGGTTTAAATGTATAGTTTTAACTTAATAAAAGCGGTTTAAAGTTGATTAAAATCACATAGGTTATAACATGTATTAAAATCAGATATTTTGGCCATTTATAATAGTTTAAGCGACCGTGCTAGAACCACGGGATCCGAGGGTGTCTAACACCTTCCCTCGGGTCAACATAATTCCTTGCTTAGAATTTCTGGTTCGCGGACTTCATTTGGAAAGTCGAAATTTCCTCGATTCGGGATTTAAATAAATCGGTGACTTGGGACACCTTTAATTTATTCCCAGTGGCGACTCTGAAATAAACGAAATAATCCCGTTTCGAATATTGTCACTTTAAATGGAAAAAACTCCCTTGTATTTGCCCTTCGAGGTAGGTGCGCAAAAAGGAGGTGTGACAGTCGCATCTCCAATCTCCACCATAAATTTTATCTCAACGTGAGTAGTACTCCGATAAAATTTGTCATACAAAAATCCCGATTATCGTGAAATATGTTGCGACTAGAACAAAACCTGCCAAGATTAACCTGTCTTGAACCTCACTCAAATAATACTTGTTAGGACATAAAAAAGTCCGGTGTCATGCGGAAGCTAGTAAAGCAACAATTGAACAACGATAAGTTCGACAACAAAAGAGAAATACCAAAAGAGACGCAAACATATAACGTGCTTCATTCAACTGACCTACAACCACGGCGGAGATGAGTAATCCACTATATAAAAAGAGAGTACAAAATATCGAGAGAACAACTTCACGAAGAGGCAAACACAAGTGACTCATTAACACATGTCCCTTAAAGTTCTCCCCCTAGACACGACTCTCAAACCCCCAATGACTATAGTGTGGATGCTACTAAATGAGAAGGAAGGATCCTCAATTTATAGAACTCCACACCATTTCCCATAAAAAAGGGACTTGCCAAATATGGAAGATTTATAATTTCCTTCTACAAGAAGGAAAACCCAATCAAGGTTAATATGTTGTCCTTTCCTTCAAGAGATTGGAAAACTAAATATGGTAAGAAAATCAGGACAACACCTAAAAATTCTCCCTCTTGGACTGAATATTCAGACAAAATAAACTTGATCCACCTTCTTCACACAGCCTTCAACAGGCCGCATCTCCAATCTCCACCATAAATTTTATCTCAACGTGAGTAGTACTCCGGTAAAATTTGTCATACAAAAATCCCGATTACAGTGAAAAATGGTGCGACTAGAACTAAACCTACCAAGATGAACCTGTCTTGAACCTCACTCAGATAATAGTTGTTAGGACATAAAAAAGTCCAGTGTCATGCGGAAGCTAGTAAAGCAACAATTGAACGACGATAAGTTCGACAACAAAAGAGAAATACCAAAAGAGACACAAACATATAACGTGCTTCAGTCAACTGACCTACAACCACGGCGGAGATGAGTAATCCACTATATAAAAAGAGAGTACAAAATATCGAGAGAACAACCTCACGAAGAGGCAAACACAAGTGACTCATTAACACATGTCCCTTAAAGTTCTCCCCCTAAACACGACTCTCAAACCCCCAATGGCTATAGTGTGGATGCTACTAAATGAGAAGGAAGGATCCTCAATTTATAGAACTCCAGACCATTTCCCACAAAAAAAGGACTTGCCAAATATGGAAGATTTATAATTTCTTTCTACAAGAAGGAAAACCCAATCAAGGTGAATATATTGTCCTTTCCTTCAAGAGATGGGAAAACTAAATATGGTAAGAAAATCAGGAAAGCACCTAAACATTCTCCCTCTTGGATTGAAGTTTTTGACGAAATAAACTCGATCCACCTTCTTCACATAGCCTTCAACAGGTCACATCTCCAATCTCCACCACAAATGTTTTCTGAATGTGAGTAGTACTCCGGTCAAATTTCTCGTACAAAAATCACGATTACCGTGAAATCAGTTGCGACTAGAAATAAACCTGCCAAGATAAACATGTCATGAACGTCGCTCTGATAACACTTGTTAGGATCTAAAAAAGACATATGTCATGCAGAAGCTAGTAAAGCAACACTTGAACAACGATAAGTCTGACAACAAAAGAGAAATACCAAAAGAGACAAAAACGTATAACGTGGTTTGGTCAATTGACCTATACCACGGCGGAGATGAGCAATCCACTATATAAAATGAGAGTACAAAATATCGGGAGAACAACCTCACGAATAGGAAAACACAAATGGCAGATTAACACTTGTCCCTTAAAGTTCTCCTCTTAAACACGACTATCAAACCCCCAATGGTTACATTGTTGATGCTACTGAATGAGAAGGAAGGATCCTCAATTTATAGAACTCCAAAACTTTTCCCACAAGAAATGAGACTTGCCAAATATGGATGATTTATAGTTTCCTTCCACAAGAAGGAAAACCCAATCAAGGTGAATATGTTGTCCTTTCCTTCAAGAGATTGGAAAACTAAATATGGTAAGAAAATCAGGACAACACCTAAAAATTCTCCCTCTCGCACTGAGTTTAATAACAAATAAACTTGATCCACCTTCTTCCCGTAGCCTTCAACAGGTCACATCTCCAATCACCACCACAAAGTTTATCTCAAGGTGAGTAGTACACAAACATATAACATGGTTCGTCAACTGAGCTACATCCACGGCGCAGATGAGCAATCCACTATATAAAAAGAGAGTACAAAATATTGAGAGAACAACCTCATAAAGAGGCAAACACAAGTCACACACTAAAACTTGTCCCTTATAGTTCTCCTCCTAAACATGACTATCAAATCCCCAACGGATACTTTGTGGATGCTACTGAATAAGAAGGAAGGATCCTCAATTTACAGAACTCATAACCTTTTCCTACAAGCAAAGGGACTTGCCAAATATGGAAGATTTATAATTCTCTTCAACAAGAAGGAGATCCCAATCAAGGTGAATAAGTTGTCCGTTCCTTCAAGAGATAAAAAACTAAATATGGTAAGAAAATCAGGACAACACCTAAAAATTCTCCCTCTTGGACTCAATTTTATAACAAATAAACTTGATCCACCTTCTTCACGTAGCCTTCAACAGGTCGCATCTCCAATCTCCACCACAAATTTTATCTCAAGGTGAGTAGTACTCCAGCCAAATTTATCATAAAAAATCACGATTACCATGAAATAGGTTGCGACTAGAACTAAACTAGCCACGATGAACCTGTCCGGAACCTCACGCTGATACCACTTGTTAGGACCTAAAAATGTCAAGTGTCATGCGGAATCTAGTAAAGCAACAATTGAATGATGATAAGTCCAACAACAAAAGAGAAATACCAAAAGAGACACTAACATATAACGTGGTTCGGTCAACTGACCTACATCCACGACGGAGATGAGCATTCCACTATATAAAAAGAGAGTACAAAATATCGAGAGAACAACCTCATGAAGAGGCAAACACAAGTCACACACTAAAAGTTGTCCCTTATATTTCTCCTCCTAAACACAACTATTAAACCCCCAATGGATACTTTGTGGATGCTACTGAATAAGAAGGAAGGATCCTCAATTTATAGAACTCAAAAGCTTTTCCCACAAGAAAAGGGACTCGCCAAATATGGAAGAATTATAATTTTCTTCTACAAGAAGGAAATCCCAATAAAGGTGAATAAGTTGTCCTTTCCTTCAAGAGATCGAAAACTAAATATGGTAAGAAAATCAGGACAACACCTAAAAATTCTCCCTCTCGGACTGAGTTTTATAATAAATAAACTTGATCCACCTTCTTCACGTAGCCTTCAATAGGTCATATCTCCAATCACCCCCACAAATTTAATCTCAAGGTTAGTAGTACTCCAGCCAAATTTATCATAAAATATCACGATTATCATGAAATAGGTTGCGGCTAGAACTAAACCTGCGAAGATGAACTTGTCTGGAACCTCACGCTGATACCACTTGTTAGGACAAATATACACTAACATATAACGTGGTTCGGTCAACTGACCTACATCCACAGCGAAGATGAGCACTATATAAAAAGAGAGTACAAAATATCGAGAGAACAACCTCATGAAGAGGCAAACACAAGTCAAACACTAAAAATTGTCCCTTTCATTTCTCCTCCTAAACACGACTATCAAACCCCCAATGGATATTTTGTGGATGCTACTGAATAAGAATGAAGGATCCTCAATTTATAGAACTCAAAACATTTTCCCACAAGAAAAGGGACTTGCCAAATATGGAAGATTTATAATTTTCTTCTACAAGAAGGAAATCCCATTCAAGGTGAATAAGTTGTCCGTTGCTTCAAGAGATAAGAAAACTAAATATGGTAAGAAAATCAGGACAACACCTAAAAATTCTCCATCTTGGACTGAATTTTATAACAAATAAACTTGATCCACCTTCTTCACGTAGCATTCAACAGGCCGCATCTCCAATCTCCACCACAAATTTTATCTCAAGGTGAGTAGTACTCCAGCTAAATTTATCATAAAAAACCACGATTACCCTGAAATAGGTCGCAACTAGAACTAAACCTGCCAAGATGAACCTGTCTCGAACCTCACGCTGATACCACTTGTTAGGACCTAAAAATGTCAGGTGTCATGCGGAAGCTAGTAAAGCAACAATTAAACGATGATAAGACCAACAACAAAAGAGAAATTCCAATAGAGATACAAACATATAACGTGGTTCGGTCAACTGACCTACATCCACGACAGAGATGAGCATTCCACTATATAAAAAGAGAGTACAAAATATCGAGAGAACAACATCATGAAGAGGCAAACACAAGTCACACACTAAAAATTGTCCCTTATATTTCTCGTCCTAAACACGACTATCAAATCCCCAATGGATATTTTGTGGATGCTACTGAATAAGAAGGAAGGATCCTCAATTTATAGAACTCAAAACCTTTTCCCACAAGAAAAGGGACGTGCCAAATATGGAAGATTTATAATTTTCTTCTACAAGAAGGAAATCCCACCAAGGTGAATAAGTTGTCCGTTGCTTCAAGAGATAAGAAAACTAAATATGGTAAGAAAATCAGGACAACACCTAAAAATTCTCCCTCATGGACTAAGTTTTATAACAAATAAACTTGATCCACCTTCTTCACGTAGCCTTCAACAGGTCACATCTCCAATCACCCCCACAAATTTAATCTCAAGGTGAGTAGAACTCCAGCCAAATTTATCATAAAAAATCACAATTACCATGAAATAGGTTGCGACTAGAATTAAACCTGCCAAGATGAACCTGTCTGGAACCTCACGCTGATAGCACTTGTTAGGACCTAAAAAGTGAGGTGTCATACGGAAGCTAGTAAAGCAACAATTGAACGATGATACGTCCAACAACAAAAGAGAAATACCAAAAGTGACACTACCATATAACGTGGTACGGTCAACTAACCTACATCCACGTCGGAGATGAGCATTCCACTATATAAAAAGAGAGTACAAAATATCGAGAGAACAACCTCTAGAAGAGGCAAACACAAGTCACACACTAAAAATTGTCCCTTATATTTCTCCTCCAAAACACGACTATCAAACCCCCAATGGATACTTTGTGGATGCTACTGAATAAGAAGGAAGGATCCTCAATTTATAGAACTCAAAACCTTTTCCCACAAGAAAAGGGACTCGCCAAATATGGAAGATTTATAATTTTCTTCTACAAGAAGGAAATCCCAATCAAGGTGAATAAGTTGTCCTTTCCTTCAAGAGATAAAAAAACTAAATATGGTAAGAAAATCATGACAACACCTAAAAATTCTCCCTCTTGGACTGAATTTTATAACAAATAAACTTGATGCACCTTCTTCACGTAGCCTTCAACAAGTCGCATCTCCAATCTCAACCACAAATTTTATCTCAAGGTGAGTAGTACTCCAGCCAAATTTATTATAAAAAATCATGATTACCATGAAATAGGTTGCGACTAGAACTAAACCTACCAAGATGAACCTGTCTTGAACCTCACGCTGATACCACTTGTTAGGACCTAAAAACGCCAGGTGTCATGCGAAAGCTAGTAAAGCAACAATTAAATGATGATAAGTCCAACAACAAAAGAGAAATGCCAAAAGAGACACAAACATATAAAGTGGTTCGGTCAACTGACCTACATCCACGGAAGAGATGAGCAATCCACTATATAAAAAGAGACTATAAAATATCAAGATAACAACCTCATGAAGAGGAAAACATAAGTGAAACACTAACACTTGTCCCATAAAGTTCTCCTCCTAAACACGACTATTAAATAAAAAATGGATAGATTGTGGATGCTACTAAAAAAGAAGTAAGGAACCTCAATTTATAAAACTCAAAACCTTTTCCCACAAGAAAAGAGACCTGCCAAATATGGAAGATTTATAATTTTCTTCTACAAGAAGGAAATCCCACCAAGGTGAATAAGTTGTGCTTTCCTTCAATAGATAAGAAAACTAAATTTGGTAAGAAAATCAGGACAACACCTAAAAATTCCCCTCTCGCACTGAGTTTAATAACAAATAAACTTGATCCACCTTCTTCACGTAGGCTTCAACAGGTCACATCTCCAATCACCACCACAAACTTTATCTCAAGGTGAGTAGTACTCCAGCCAAATTTATTATAAAAAATCATGATTACCATGAAATAGGTTGCGACTAGAACTAAACCTGCCAAGATGAACATGTCTTGAACCTCACGCTGATACCACTTGTTAGGACCTAAAAACGCCAGGTGTCATGCGAAAGCTAGTAAAGCAACAATTAAACGATGATAAGTCCAACAACAAAAGAGAAATGCCAAAAGAGACACAAACATATAAATTGGTTCGGTCAACTGACCTACATCCACGGCAGAGATGAGCAATCCACTATATAAAAAGAGACTATAAAATATCAAGATAACAACCTCATGAAGAGGAAAACATAAGTGAAACACTAACACTTGTCCCATAAAGTTCTCCTCATAAACACGACTATTAAATCCCAAATGGATACATTGTGGATGCTACTAAATAAGAAGTAAGGATCCTCAATTTATAAAACTCAAAACCTTTTCCCACAAGAAAAGAGACCTGCCAAATATGGAAGATTTATAATTTTCTTCTACAAGAAGGAAATCCCACCAAGGTGAATAAGTTGTCATTTCCTTCAAGAGATAAGAAAACTAAATTTGGTAAGAAAATCAGGACAACACCTAAAAATTCTCCCTCTCGCACTGAGTTTAATAACAAATAAACTTGATCCACCTTCTTCACGTAGCCTTCAACAGTTCACATCTCCAATCTCCACCACAAATTTTATCTCAAGATGAGTAGTACTCTAGCCAAATTTATCATAAAAAATCACGATTACCATGAAATAGGTTGCGATTAGAACTAAACCTGCCAAGAAGAACCTGTCTTGAACCTCACGCTGATACCACTTGTTAGGACCTAGTGTCATGCGGAAGCTAGTAAAGCAACGATTGAACGATGATAAGTCCAACAACAAAAGAGAAATACCAAAAGAGACACTAACATAGAACGTGGTTCGGTCAACTGACCTACATCCACGGCGGAGATGAGCATTCCACTATATAAAAAGAGAGTACAAAATATCGAGAGAACAACATCATGAAGAGGCAAACACAAGTCACACACTAAAAATTGTCCCTTATATTTCTCGTCCTAAACACGACTATCAAATCCCCAATGGATATTTTGTGGATGCTACTGAATAAGAAGAAAGGATCCTCAATTTATAGAACTCAAAACCTTTTCCCACAAGAAAAGGGACTCGCCAAATATGGAAGATTTATAATTTTCTTCTACAAGAAGGAAATCCCAATCAAGGTGAATAAGTTGTCCTTTCCTTCAAGAGATTAGAAAACTAAATATGGTAAGAAAATCGGGACAACACCTAAAAATTCTCCCTCTCGAACTGAATTTTATATCAAATATACTTGATCCACCTTCTTCACGTAGCCTTCAACAGGTCGCATCTCCAATCTCAACCATAAATTTTATCTCTAGGTGAGTTGTACTCCAGCCAAATTTATCATAAAAAATCATGATTTCCATGAAATAGGTTGCGACTAGAACTAAACCTGCCAAGATGAACCTGTCTTGAACCTCACGCTGATACCACTTGTTAGGACCTAAAAAAGTCAGGTGTCATGCGGAAGCTAGTAAAGCAACAATTGAATGATGATAAGTCCAACAACAAAAGAGAAATGCCAAAAGTGACACAAACATATAATGTGGTTCGTCAACTGACCTACATCCACGACGGAGATGAGAAATCCACTATATAAAAAAAGAGTACAAAATATCGAGAGAACAACCTCATGAAAAGGCAAACACAAGTCACACACTAAAACTTGTCCCTTATAGTTCTCCTCCTAAACATGACTATCAAATCCCCAATGGATACTTTGTGGATGCTACTGAATAAGAAGGAAGGATCCTCAATTTACAGAACACATAATCTTTTCCCACAAGAAAAGGGACATGCCAAATATGGAAGATTTATAATTTTCTTCTACAAGAAGGAAATTCCAATCAAGGTGAATAAGTTGGCCGCTCCTTCAAGAGATAACAAGACTAAATATGGAAAGAAAATCAGGACAACACCTAAAAATTCTCCCTCTTGGACTGAATTTTATAACAAATAAACTTGATCCACCTTCTTCATGTAGCCTTAAACAGGTCGCATCTCCAATCTCCACCACAAATTTTATCTCAAGGTGAGTAGTACTCCAGCCAAATTTATCATAAAAAATGACGATTACTATGAAATAGGTTGCGACTAGAACTAAACCTGCCAAGATGAACCTGTCTTGAACCTCACGCTGATACCTCTTGTTAGGACCTGAAAAATCAGGTGTCATGCAGAAGCTAGTAAAGCAACAATTAAATGATGATAAATCCGACAACAAAAGAGAAATACCAAAAGAGACACAAACATATAACGAGGTTAGGTCAACTGACCTACATCCACTGCGGAGATGAGAAATCCACTATAAAAAAAACAGAGTACAAAATATCGAGAGAACAACCTCATGAAGAGGCAAACACAAGTGACACACTAACACTTGTCCCTTAAAGTTTTCCTCCTAAACACGACTATCAAATCCCCAATTGATACTTTGTGGATGCTACTGAATGAGAAGGAAGGATCTTCAATTTATAGAACTCAAAACCTTTTCCCACAAGAAAAGGGACTTGCCAAATATGGAAGATTTATAATTTTCTTCTACAAGAAGGAAATACCAATCAAGGTGAATAAGTTGTCCTTTCCTTCAAGAGAGAAGAAAACTAAATATGGCAGGAAAATCAGGACAACGCCTAAAAATTCTCTCTCTTGGACTGAATTTTTTAACAAATAAACTTGATCCACCTTCTCCACAGAGCCTTCAACATGTCGCATCTCCAATCTCCACCATAAATTTCATCTCAACGTGAGTAGTACTCCAGTCAAATTTATCATAAAAAATCACGATTACCATGAAATACGTTGCGACTATAACTAAACCTGCAAAGATGAACCTGTCTTGAACCTCACGGTGATACCACTTGTTAGGACCTAAAAATGCAAGGTGTCATGCGGAATCAAGTAAAGCAACAATTGAATGATGATATGTCCGACAACAAAAGAGAAATACCATAAGAGACACAAACATATAACGTGGTTCGGTCAACTGACCTAAATCCACGGCGGAGATGAGCAATACACTATATAAAAAGAGAGTACAAAATATCGAGAGAACAACCTCATGAAAAGGAAAACACAAGTGACACACTAACACTTGTCCCTTAAAGTTCTCCTGCTAAACACGACTATCAAATCCCCAATGGATACTTTGTGGATGCTACTGAATGAGAAGGAAGGATCTTCAATTTATAGAACTCAAAACCTTATCCCACAAGAAAAGGGACTTGCCAAATATGGAAGATTTATAATTTTCTTCTACAAGAAGGAAATCCCAATCAAGGTGAATATGTCCTTTCCTTCAAGAGATAAGAAAACTAAATATGGTAAGAAAATCAGGACAACACCTAAAAATTCTGCCTCTTGTACTGAATTTTCTAACAAATAAACTTAATCCACCTTCTTCACATAGCCTTGAACAGGTCGCATCTCCAATCTCCACCATAAATTTTATCTCAACGCGAGTAGTACTCCAGTCAAATTTATCATAAAAAATCACGATTACAATGAAAAATGTTGCGACTAGAACTAAACCTGCCTAGATGAACCTGTCTTGAACCTCACGCTGATACCACATGTTAGGACCTAAAAAAGTCCGTTGTCATGCGTAAGCTAGTAAAGCAACAATTAAACGATGATAAGCCCGACAACAAAAGAGAAATACCAAAAGAGACACAAACATATAATATGGTTCGGTCAACTGACTTGCATCCACGGCGGAGATGAGCAATCCACTATATAAAAAGAGAGTACAGAATATCGAGAGAATAACCTCACGAAGATGCAAACACAAGTGACACACTAACACTTGTCCCTTAAAGTTCTCCCCCTAAACACGACTCTCAAACCCCATATGGCTACATTGTTGATGCTACTGAATGAGAAGGAAGTATCTTCAATTTATAGAGCTCCAAAATTTTTCCCACAAGAAAAGGGACTAGCCAAAATATGGAATATTTATAATTTCCTTCTACAAAGATGGAAAACCCAATTAAATGTGAATGTGCTGTCCTTTCATTCGAGAAATAGGAAAACTAAATATGGTAAGAAAATCAGGACAACACCTAACAGTAATGGCTAGTTCAACCCATGACTCAAATTAAGAAGCATTTTTACATTGTCATCTTACGTAAAAATGGGCTAAATTAAACCAATATTTTGGTTAATTATTATCTGAGTCGCGCCCTACAGCGCCATATAGTAGTCTTTAAAATCCCGTAGCTTTGACTGCCCTGCCTGTCTTAAAGACTGACCCTCCCCCTTTCCGCGTCGCACCCGTCATCCACATTGGCATCCTTGCATAGCTCATCAAGAAATTAAACTGCAAAGAGAATAATTGCTAATTGTATTATTTTGAAAGTGTAAATATTTTTTACATTATCATATTGCCAAAAAAGTAACTAGAATGTAAAAGTCTTCAGGTGAATAAGGATAACAAGCATTTACAATCAACAATAAACTATGCTGATCACATCAAAACTCTCTATATAGATAGCGTAGTATAACTTTAGTAGATCTAGTACTACTTTTCACCATTCAATTCTAGAGAAAATGAAGGCAAGAAAATTCCAGAAGAAGTACGTAGAAAAGAAAGCAAAGAGTTTGGAATTCTTTGCATTAGAGGCAAACTTTGCCACCACATTTACGGTTGACAGACGATTGATTGATTTGGTGTTCTCCAGTTTCCACATTTCCCTAAAACGACAATATCCAATGCAAATTAATGTTGTATATTTTTGTTAAAAAAAATTCATAAAAACATGCACTGAAACAAGTAAATTTTTTGAAAATGTTAGAAAAATATTTAAATTGTGTTACGCAAAATATCTTTAACAAATTCATGTTCTTCTTTCTATGAGCTCGCTTTAGTAGTATTAGTAATGATATGACAGAATAAATTAAGAAAATTAATTCTCTTTTTTCCTTAAAAGTGATTTGAATGGAAAAAAGAAAACCGGAAAAGATATGTTAAATATCATGAAGACCAAAAAGCAAGATCTCGTGGCTATTTAAAGTCTCAAACTCACATAGTTACTAGACAAACTAATTATGGAGAAAGCATTCGCATATTTTCTCTCAACATTGTTGTTGCTTCACTTTGTTATGGCTACTTCAGCCATGACTCATACCAACATTTCCACTGATCAATTAGCTCTTCTTTCTTTTAAATCCCAAATCATTTCAGACCCTTCTCATTTCTTGGATGAGAGTTGGTCGCGCGCTACTCCTGTTTGCCATTGGGTTGGAGTCACTTGTGGTTCCCGCCATCACAGAGTAAGGTCGTTGAATCTTTCCAACAAGGCTCTTACTGGAAGAATTCCACAAGATTTTGGAAACCTCACATTTCTTGTTTCTCTTGACTTGGGAAGAAACAATTCTTTGGAAAATTGCCTCAAGAAATGGCACATTTGCATCGACTAAAGTTGCTTAATTTAAGTTTCAACAACTTCATAGGAGAGATTCCTTCCTGGTTTGGGTTTTTACACCGACTTCAAGTTCTAAGTCTGAGGAATAATAGTTTCACTTGATTCATCTCCTCTACAGTTTCCAATATTTCTAAGCTAGAAACTTTGAGTTTGAGATTCAATTACTTAGAGGGCCAAATCCCAAAGGAGGATGGAAATCTTGAAAATCTGAGGATTTTAGACTTGACCGGAAACAAACTCGTAGCTTCTATCCCGTTGACTCTCTTGAATGCCTCAAGGTTGGAGATCTTAAAAATTTCCCGCAATTTCCTTCAAGGAAACATCCCAGAGGGGATCGGCAACCTTCACAACTTGAAATTTTTGGCAATAGAAGCTAATCGTCTTACGGGCTCTATGCCATTGTCAGTTTTCAATATTTCTGGAAGTGAAGGGATTGCATTTATAAACAATAGCTTATCAGGAAGTATTCCCAATGATTTATGCAATGGTCTTCCATTACTCAAAGAGCTTGCTTTATCTTATAACAAGCTTCGTGGTCATTTGCCTACAAGCTTTTCAAATTGTTCGGAGCTTCAAATATTGTCTTTATATCATAATGAGTTTGATGGACTAATACATAGTGAAATTGGAAGTCTACGTAACTTGCAGTTGTTGTATCTCGGAGGTAACCATTTCACAGGTATGATCCTGCATTATATGTTGAATGCTAGTTGTATTTTATCTAATTGCTTCCACAAATACTTGTTCAACATGAATTGCAGGGATAATTCCACAAGAAATTGGAGATCTTGTTAATTTGGTGGAGTTAGGCATGGCTGAAAACCATATCACCGGATCTATTCCGATCTCCATGTTTAATATCAGCTCATTGCAATATTTGTCACTCTAGGAGAACAATTTCAATGGATCCTTATCACAAGAGATTGGAAACTTAACCAAGATGCAGGTTATAGATCTTCAACAAAATAAGTTTACAGGTACGTACTCAAAGTGATAGAGAAAATTACAACTTAAACTCACTAGTAATAATCCTTCTTTATTCATGTGTTGCTAGGTGAAATATCCAAAGAGATAAGCAATCTCGTTGACTTGGAGGTATTTTATATTGCGCTTAATAGTTTTAGTAGTTCACTTTCAGTGGAGATCTTCAACATGTCAAGGTTGAGAATGGTTGATCTTACATCCAACGATCTATCAGGAAACCTCCCATCAAACCTAGATTCGATCTTACCCAATATTGAAAGTCTTTATCTGAGTAACTTGTCCAATCTTGTTGGGATTATTCCTCATTCAATCTCCAATTGTTCAAAACTTACTATTTTAGAGCTTTCATACAACAAACTCACTGGCTTGATTCCCAACTCTCTTGGATATCTAACTCATCTAAAGTTCCTAAAATTGGAGGGAAACAATTTAACGAGTGACTCATCATTAAGCTTCTTGACTTCCTTAACCAACTGCAAAAATTTGTTATCTCTTGATATATCTTTCAATCCTCTAAATGGTAAAATTCCACTTTCCGTAGGTAATCTTTCCACATCTCTTACAGAATTTTTGGCCAGTGATTGCAAAATTAAAGAGAGAATTCCAAATGAAGTTGGGAACTTAACAAACTTAATTAACTTTGATATTTCTGGAAATGACTTGGTTGGATCAATTCCCACATCAGTTGTCAACTTGAGAAATCTTCAACGCTTTTTGTTGAGTAACAACAAACTTACAGGAATTATTGGAGATAATCTATGTAAATTGCAGCATTTATATGCTATTTACTTGGATCAAAATCAACTTTCAGGATCAATTCCTTATTGTTTAGGGAATGTTACTTCCCTCAGGGAAATATATCTGGGTTCCAATAAATTAAGTTCCAATATACCAACACACTTAGGGAATCTTAAGGATCTCATAGTTCTTGACTTATCGGCAAACAACATGGGTGGTTCTTTACCTCCAAAAATTGGAAATCTAAAGGCTGTGATACAGATGGATTTGTCAATGAACCAATTTACAAATGGTATTCCTAAAGAAATTGGAGGCTTGCAAAATCTGGTGACCCTTTCATTGAGACACAATAGGTTGCAAGGATCTATACCTGACTCAATGAGCAACATGGTAGGTTTAGACTTCCTAGACCTTTCTCAAAATAATATATCAGGAACCATTCCCAAGTCTTTTGAGAAACTTCAAAACCTGAAGTATTTCAATGTCTCTTACAACAAGTTGTATGGTGAAATACCCTCTGCGGGTCCTTTCAAGAACCTCTCAAGTCAGTTTTTTCTCTTTAACGAAGCATTATGTGGTTTAACAAGATTTAGTGTCGCGTCATGCCCCACTTCTTCAAAGCATAGATCAAATAGGAACAAAGTGTTAGTTCTATTTCTTCTACTGGGAATTGCACTGCTATTTGTTCTTATCACCTTTGTGCTTGTATGGATAAGATATAGAAGAGGTAAAAGAACTCCTCAACAAGATGATTCAGTGTCTATTGTAACAAGAGAAAGAATTTCATATTATGAACTACTCCAAGCAACTGATGCGCTTAGCGAGAGCAATTTGATTGGTTCTGGGAGTTTTGGCTCTGTCTACAAAGGCATGCTCAGAAGTGGGACTCCTATTGCAGTTAAGGTGTTCAATCTTCAATTGGAAGCGGCATTCAAGAGTTTTGATACAGAATG